>JAECUM010012251.1:0-87033 GCA_016617855.1 Megalonaias nervosa
TATAAAATTTCTGGCATAATACACATGCTATGAAGACTGCTCTGGTGGCCTAGTGGTTAGAGCGCCCGCCTCTGCAAGAGGTCACAGGTTGGAACCCTGCCCGAGTGATACCAAAGACTCCCTCGCTCTGCGTTCAGCATTAAGAGGTGTGTCAGGATAATGTGACAGGGTGGGACATCATGATACGTGTCTGCGACATGATGCCCCAGTGCTAGAGATCACTTTAACCTGCCACACTGCAGATATCATAGCAATTGTTAAAGCCATGTTAAAAATCCAAATCACACACACATATGCTATGAAATTTTAATTCCATAACTGGTATTGTATCCCAAAGATCATAATCCAGAAATATTCTGGGACAATCTTGGGGACATCATACAAGATAATATTTAAAACAAATCACAATATTGTCTGTATGTCAGAAATAACTGCATTTCTACTTGATAGTAATATGCATCATTGCGATTCAGCTTCACTATTCTGACTTTCGATTTAAGACAGGGAACATCCAGGTTATTTGGTCTTCTTTGCTGAAGGGCCACTTGATTTTAAATATAATCCATGTATCGTATCTCTGAAGTAAATATTCTTATCAATGATTGATTCAGATATTTATCTTGAATATATGTAATTGATGTTGACAATGGTTTGTTGGGGAAGCAAAATTGTGCCACAAGGTGTGTGCAATTTGCATTGTGGGTATTTATGTACATGAATGTGACATAAGTGAAAACAACACATAGACCTGATAAGCGTTAATCTCAATGTACGAGTAGTAAGGAATGTTCACGCTTATTCTTGCAAAATAAAGAAACAGAAGCAGTAACAACAACAACAAAATCAACCCAGTGATCACAAAATTAACACAAACCCGAAGTTGAGGTGACCATGTTACATATATGTAATTTAATTGCTAGTTTTAAATTTCTTTTTTTATTTTATTTTTATTTCATTACATTATTGTAATGATAAGTTTATTCACTGGATTTGACTTTTTTTAATAGAAAATTCAGTTTTCTGTTTTGACCTGATAAACATGCAGTTTGTTGCTACATTATATTTTTAGCTGACCTAGTTCCTGACCTTGGTTCAGAATTCGTAAACACAGAGTGAAAATCATTGATCGTTATCAAGGTCATTCTTGGCTTGCATCAGCTCTGTTGTAAACAACCTTTTTCTTTAAAATTCATTTCCAGTGTGGGAATCATTGATTCTTAGCTAAGGCTATACTAGCTTGTGTGCTAATTGACATATTATTTTACTGCGTGGTTCAAATTAAGTGATCACGTGACCACATCACATGGGTCTAAACTGCATTTTAGTTGAGGGTTAAAACATGTTTTGTAGTGAAATAGTCAGTCGTACGTTTACACCTTTAGAGCTCAAGGTGTTTTTAATGTTGATGCCAGCTTGATTTAAACTTCTATTTTTTGGATAAAATAATTTATATTCCCTGGAAAATACCAGTGCTCATAAAAATTCTTGGACAAAGACATTTATTGGAAATTTATTCTGGAATTCTGTTACTTTGTATGAGCCGAGACATGTAACAAAATTTTCTTTTGTTACGTGTCTCGGCTCGTACAAAGTAACAAAGGAAAGAGTGAAGCCAACAAGCTGTGTAAATTTTAACATAATAATTTATTTCCCTAGAAAACAAGGTAAAAATATGAAAAAGGACTTACGGTTTGTGAATCTAATCCAAAAAGTAATCATAGAATTTAAAAATATAAGTCCTATCGCTAAAAAGTTCAAATTGAATCAAAGTTCGAATCCAGATGAAGTTCCAAGATGGAAGGCAAGGACGTCAGATGAGGTCGTTATACTGATGTCAACAATTCCTCGTTGAATCACAATTTATAATGTTCCAGTTTAGAATTCCAGAATAAATTTCCAATAAATGTCTTTGTCCAAGAATTTTTATGAGCACTGGTATGAGGGTCCTGGACTGAAAAGTGTGCAGAGAATCCTGTTAAAAAATTGTTGAGTTGGTTATAATATTTGCACCGAAGCATGTGTTTTTGTAATCATTCCAGTCTAACTGTTTGTGTGTCCATGCATTCATCTGTCCATCCATTGGATGGTTTTCCTTGTTACCTGAACTTGGTTTATATCTATTGAGAGAGTGGTTTGTTTTATGACCATGAGTAGACGACAACAAAGATTTTGGATCCAGATGGTGGGGTTGCGGTTTGGGTGAAAGGTCACTGGCCACCTATATTGTACAAACGTGTTTTATTATTATAGTCATAAACAAAACGCATTTGTTATGTATGCACACCATAGAAATGTTTAATTAGACTTAAGAATCCGCTTTTTTAAATGAAAAAATTATTTGTCAATCTCCGTAAACAATTGGTAGTTTCCGCATGACAAAAACGGATATGACGTACATTTATCCTTTCCATTCAACCTAGCCATTCAAGTGTTTAATTTCCCCACGTAAATGTCTATGTGATATATCTTACGATCGTGCTTCAGTACAGCAAATATGGTGCACTGTGTTGCATATGGATGTAACCAAACGAGTGGTTATGGGAAAAAGGGTTCTTTATTTTTTCTGAAAGACCTTTTTACCAGAAAAAAAAAGACAATTTGGCCCAATTTAGCAATAGTTTGAACAATTTCTTTTTCTTCAAACAACAAGTAGATACTATGTAAGATAGATTTTAGGAAAAAAAACTAAATTTAAACAACTATCTTGATACTCTTTCAAAGAAAATAATCATACTTCGTAACGTACATATATATGAGAGAAAATACAAACTGACATATCTTGCTCGTTCTAATTAAAACATTTTTTTATGCTAAAAAATATACCGTATTTACTGCATGTTTTCGGACATTGTTTGTTTTCGGACACCGTTTTTTTGGGGCAAATATAATATTTAAATGCCTTGTAATTTTTCGGATGTTGCTCCACTGTAATTTTTTCTACAATTTATGTTTTTGGACACAATCTAAGAAGATCTGCTGCTTCGTTTTAAAGTAAAATTCACAGTGTGTTTGCTGTTAATTTAACTGATACAAAGTTCGCTTCATTTGGTCGCCAATTATTTAATGGGATCACAAACTTCCATGGATTGGTTGTCAGTGTAGACATCGTTACACACGAAACCACTTCACACAGGTGTGACAGTTATGGCTTTGATTAGAAACCATGTTCCCTGCTTTATATCATTAAACAATACATCAGAGAGTCAGTATAGATTAGTAAATTCATTGGCATCATGCAACAAAACAAACCCCTTATCCCCCGAGGCATTATGTACCACGGGTTTAAATGTAGTTATTGTTCTACAGGTAATAAACCTCTTTGTAGACGATAAATATTGATTGTGGGTTCAACATATTCGGTACATCGTGTGCTCTTTTAATGAAATCCAGATGGCTGCCCTTTATTTCCGAACACACCTGTCAAAGAAATCCCACAAATTATCGTAGGAACAATTGTCACCTAGACACCCTGAAATCTCCAACATGCATCAAAACAATCTTTGAGCAGTCGATTGTTTCGAGTCGGCAGGCTCTACTCGTTTTGAAGCTACCCTCAGCTAGGTGGGAAACAAAAAGAAGAGAGAACCACAACAAATAGATCACCTTTATTTTAAAAAAATACCGTTATATTAACGACTCGTATATTTCAACTTGCTTGTTATTTTTACCCTTCCTAGGCGTGCGTACAACACTCACCCCATATGGAGCCCCTCATCCTTGGTGCTCTAAGATTAGCCCTCATACATGTACCAATATTTCTACTCTCGATACTAAAATGTTTCAGTCATAAATATCTTCAGAATTATAATTCCAAATTTTTTTTATTTAGTTTATATTAATATCTTAATTACACAGACATAAAGCTTGCATGCGTTTGTAAGGTAGATTTTATTGATCACTGATTAGGCTAGTAAAGGGTTAAACTGGATTGCATGATTACTAATATGACGGTTATTTTGGAAAATACGCTCACAATCGTGGCTGTAATACATGTATGGCTGCGTTTTCTGGTGGATGGACATGTATCAAATTGACAGAATAGGCAAGTAATGCCTGTTTTTCATTCATTATCCTTTCCATGGTGTTAGACAAAATACTTGTTTTACTTCACGGCAGCACGTCGTCATGTGAGCTAATGGTAACTTCGTTATGGACGGGGGGGACACAAATTTGTCTTCCCCTGTTTGTTTTCGGACATCTAATTAAAGAATTTAATATGTATTCGGACAACAAAAAAGTAATTATTTTTTGCCGTCCGAAAACATGCAGTAAATACGGTATGCATCTGCACAATGACATTCTCAGTATAAGTCTTCCAGTCAAATTATCAATATTGATTTATAAAACAATATTTTATAGAATAAGTATACATTTTTCTAAGGGTAGTGTACAAGAGATATTATAACAAATATATTTAATTTTAGGCGTCAGGTTGTAACACTGCTGCATATAATACACACTCGATTATACATGAGAGAGAGAGAGAGAGAGAATAATGTTGAGCATTTTGTCAGTGTTTAGTTGCTGCAATACGAAGCTGTTACCAGTTAATTTTATTTTTATTTTTCAAGTTGTCTTAGTGTGTGAGCACGTAAATTAAAAGCTTGTCATTACTAGTCAATATCGTCAATCATATTTGCTCCATTATTTCATACAAAAAAGAAAGGAAATAATTTTGTGTTGAATTTGTTCCCCCCTTGCACGGTACAAAATAATTTATAAACATACACTTATCTGAAAGCAAAATGAAAGAAACTAACCTTGCATTATTATCATTTATTCCTTCTTTTTTCATCATGCGAAATTTATTAAAGAAAAAGATATATCAACGAACTCCGTATATGTAGCGGATGCCAGCTTGCGTATGCATCCTTACTGTAGTGTGTATTGCTTATGTCAAATAACAAAATCGCAAATGAGACGAAAATATCACCTGATTGCTTGAGCTTGAAGGCACCTGCCATTCACGCATGATAATTACAAGGTGCAAACTGACGAAGATTGTATTGTATCCAGGTTAACTATACGATGGTATCTCGCAAATAAAGAAATCATTATTTTGAAATATATTCACTGTGAGTGCAAATGATAATCTTTTTGCTAGCATGGGTTACAAAAATATTATTAAAGCAAGTTTTCTGCAAACATCAATTATGATTACTTATGGCAAACTAATAGAAAACTGGGTGATGAATAAACACAGCAAGCAATAAAATCCTTGCTTAAACTTACCAACAGGATATCAAATACAAAGGTTATTTTATTACAAAGCAAACCAACCCCAGAAACTGACTTTGGTATCTTTTAAGTGTGCCGATTTTTTCTTATGAAGTCCGCTGACATAAGGACGGCAAGTTTGGTTCCTTTGGATTCTTGTAAGTGTGCTGATTTTTTTTATTTTTTATAAAGTCGGCCGACATAGGGAAGCCAACATTAATTCCTTTTTACCTGTATTAAGACTCATCACTGAAGCACTCTTTGCAGATGACTGTGCCCTCATGGCCCATGAAGAGACTCACCTACAGGCAATTGTGGACAGGTTCTCTGAAGCCTCCAAACTGTTTGGACTCACAATTAGCCTAGGAAAGACAGAAGTCCCCTTCCAGCCCACCCCAAACACTGTCCCTTCACAACCCAGCATCACCATTGGCGATATGCAGCTGAAGACTGGACAGTTTCAGATACCTATGCAGCACAATATCCAGTGATGGCTCCCTGGACAAAGAGATCACTGCAAGGATCCAAAAAGCCAACCCTAGCACTCGGACAAGTCCGAACCAAGGTCTTGCAGCACAAGGACATACGCCTGTCAACAAAAATGAAGGTGTACAATACAGTTGTCCTCACATCTCTCTTGTATGGCTGTGAAATGTGGACTGTCTACCCAAGGCACATCAGTGAGTAGGAACAATTCCACCGGCGCTCTCAGAGATCCATCATGCAGTTCGAGTGGCAGGACCGAATCCCCAACCAGGAAGTCCTTGATAGAGCCAACATAACATGCATTGAAGCCAAACTAATCCAACTCCAGCTTTGTTGGACTGGCCATGTCATCCGCATGGATCAAAACAGAATCCCAAAGCAGCTGTTCTTTGGCAAGCTAGCCCAGGGCAACTGAAACCAAGGCTGCCCTCGCAAAAGGTACAAAGACAACCTGAAGATGCACATCAAATGGGCAGACCTTCAACCTCACCAGCTCGAGCTCGCTGCCTCAGACAGAAGTCACCGGCGAGCCCTGACCAGAAAAGCCAGTTCCACCTTTGAGGCTGACCGCCGCCAACGTCGTGCTGCAGCTCGTGAGAGATATCACAGAGCTGCGTCCCAGCCACCCCCAACCACTGGTGTCCCATGCCCCACCTGCAACCGCCTGTGTGCATCGGAATTTGGACTCTGGAGCCACATGTGCGTCCATTGTCGATGATAATGCACAACATGTCTTCCTCAGCCCCTGAGAGACTACCAAGAAGAAGACCTGTGTTAATGGGAATTTTCAAAATAAATTGAAAAAATCGAACAGTTTTGAAAGTGACAGAATCTAGTGTGTCCTGCACGCATATCAATATACGGCTGAACAGTAAATTAGTTTTCAGTAGTTTCATCTAAATGTTCCCTATCCATAGTTTATAGTGTTTTATTTTTCAACAACAAGAATCATGTTTTATTTTTCAACAACAAGAAGCATGTATTTCGTCTGGTGGGGATAAATGTACGTCATTTCCAGCTGACGTCCTTTGTAGGTGGGAAATCGTAGCTAAGGGGAAGTAACAGCATTGTATACTTCTATTTCGAGTAATTAAATTATTATTTCTTCTTTACATTTGATAATTGTTTTGTTCTTTTCATGTGAGTATAACTACTTTTAATCATGTAATGCAAATCTGATGTAAACTAAATGTTGGAGTATGGCCGGTGACCTTGAAATGAGCTTTAGTTTCAGCTCAGTCTACACTGATTGAGAGCAGTTGGTCATATGTGGTATGTTTCACAAAAATGACAACATAAAAGCACAAGTTTCAGATCATGGGGTAATATTCCCAGGGAAGGGGTTTTGCATTGTTTTCTTCAGTATTGCACGAGAGCACATCACCACCACCACCATCCCATTTAAAAATGAGCAGGCCTGTGAAAATCATGCAGTTGATTTGCAATAAATGCAATGAAATCTGCAACAATCATCAATATTAACAGAGCTCAATCTGATTAGGTAAGTGCTTGGTTATAGTTGCTTACAAAATGACTTCTTGCAAATGAGCAGTGTTGAGCTTCATTCATATACCTAGTCATGAAAAATGTTTTGCCAACTGCACTTTGCAAGGTAATACAGTAGCGGTCATGCTGTTTCATTATTCAGTGGTAATGTCTCTTGCATGCAGCTTTAATTAGCATGATTGATGTAACACAGTTGCTGAGTGTGCTAAGAAGATATAATGACTATGTGCAAGCTTTATCTTTATTCATTAAAGTAGTTTATCACACATTCATTAAAACATCCAATGTATTCATCGATACCGTCCTCATTCCTCCTTTCACATAAATGTCATCCCCCTTTCATGTAAATGTCAAAGGGGGGATTGGGGGAATTCACAGATGATTTTGAAAGTCCGATTTTAATAAATAATGAAAGTGCAAATACATGTATCTGCAGTGTCTTTTATCTTTGTGTTATGCAAGTTTATGAGTGGGCAGATTGAGCCAGTTCTCTCTGGCACAAGATTTAGTTGTATTTAATTAAAACAAGGGTACTTTTAATTCAGCCAGTCTCTCACTCCCCTGAATAAATTGAGCTTGTTATTTATGCTTAATTTACATCTTACAGTTCACCTACGTGAGCTTATGGGACAGCTTATTGTTGTGAATGTAATCCATCGTATTTAAATTAACATTTGCCAGTTATACCTCTTCAGAACTGCAGAACTACTTTCATTCAAATCATTATTGATGTTCCATAGGTCATATATTATGATCTGACTTTGATCAAACTTGGAATATGGGCTAAATATCCTCAACATCTTGGATGAATTTGATGATGAGAAATATCAGTGCAATTTAATGGTGTGATCTTGCTTCTAATTGGCAGAGCTTGTTACCAGTTTGGAAGCAATATTATGACTTGATTCTAATCAAATTTTAAATAGAGGTTGACATCGTTGAGGTTATACATGAGTTCAGTAATGTATGAGATCCACACATATTAATGAAGGTGGTCTTACAAGTGGTGTTTAGCACTCTAAAGACTATTTCTGATCCAATTTTGATCAAGCTTGGTAAAAATAGGCTTAAATCTTCTAGATCTTGGATGAGTACAGTCATGAGCAAGATACATGCAGATTAATGGAGTGATTCTGCTTTTAATTGGCTGAGCTTGTCAGCACTTTAGCAATTCTGTTTCTAAGGTTGCAGTGTTCACACATGTAAATGGATTAATTTGTTTTTGCGACCTGTAACTGTTTTACAAAATAAGAAAACATTTAAACGAACATGCATGTAACTGTCATTGATGGATCATCCATTTTGAATTAAATTATATATTACCACATCTTTTCTGTAGAGGC
Organism: Megalonaias nervosa; assembly: GCA_016617855.1. Classification (NCBI taxonomy): domain Eukaryota; kingdom Metazoa; phylum Mollusca; class Bivalvia; order Unionida; family Unionidae; genus Megalonaias; species Megalonaias nervosa. The sequence goes on from JAECUM010012251.1 coordinate 8,553, forward strand.
TTGTTTAGTAAGATTTTTATGGTAAATTCTTTCTAAACGTGTGTATCCATGTCTTTCATTGAATTTGGCATTAATAGGAAAAGAGCAGAAGTTAATGTGAATTAGTTACAGAGTGCAATATTCATATCAAGTTCATTTGCTGATAATGCTGATAAAATTTCTTTACAATATTTACTTTTAAAGAATGTTAGCAGAATCTTCAATGAGTAATAATTTTTCTCTTCAAACAAACATCATTTCACGTTTTAAACTGCAGCATAGTTTCTTGGTCATTATAGAACCTACAAAACAATCCCATGCACATTCCCAGGCCAAATGTTTGGATCCATTATCAGTTTTTTTATTATGTTTGTATAGTGTAATGGTTGGAAACAATATTGCTATAATCCTTGAGATGTTTTACTGATATTGTCAGATATATTCAAGAAAGACATGAAATAGTCACAATCTGAGTGAGGTAAGGCATGTACATCATAATTGCTGCTGTCAGCTGTTTATTTAGGTTAGTGGAAAGATATGGGGAAATTGAGTTTCTAATCATTTTGATTAAGAACAACATTGTTTTGGTTTTTGTGAACCATGTGCATGTTTAGATATGGTAAATATTGCAGCATTATGTATATCTATACCTATCCAATTTTTATCAGACTTGGTAAGTAGGCCCCTGTCATCAACATGTATAATGACTTTCATGAGATCAATGCATGGTAATGAGGTGGTCTTGCATATGGTTGGCCGAGCTTCCTTCCACTTGAAAGACTGTTTCTAACCTAATTTTAATTAAACTTAGTCAGTAGGCTAATATTATCAAGATGTAGGATGATTTTTATCATTTGTGAAACTTTGCATATTTATGAGGTGATCTTGCTTCATGATTGGCTAAGGTCTTTTTTATCACTTGTGTTATCAGATCTTGGTTGAGAACGATCATGAGAGAAATTCATGCACAGTAATGTAACATTGCATTTGATTGGCTGAGCTTTGAACACTGAAACAAATTCATTTCTGATCCAATTGAACAGACTTGTTAAATAGTCAGTACTATCAGGATATTGAATTGGTCGATATGAGCAGGATCTATGCATATTAATGATGTAATCTTGTACAAGTTTGCCTGTTCTTGTTGTTACACAAATTCTAAATAGATTCGGTTCCACCTTACAGTTAAGCTTTTTGTCATTGTCTAAGGTTCCATAACTAGTGGGATTTATGCCTATGAATAAGATACAGTGCATTTAATAGGCTGAGCTTATTGCCTCTCTATATCTTTTTCAATTTCTATCAACCATGTTAAATGGTTTACATATGATCATCAAGATCTTGGATGACTTCAGTTATGAGCAAGAAACTGTATATTAAATCTGCCTTTTATAAGGATTTTTTTGTCAAGATACAGTAACAGTGTTGCACATAGGATCCCAAGGGCAGGGGACACTGTGTTCCCCATCATTCCGATTTGGGGGACACATAATGTTTTAGATAAACTGCCAGGTTATTTAAAAAATTGCTATAATTAGGCAGAATATTATCAGTTTTTCTGAAGAGTCAATCGGGAGTGGATGATCATGGATATAATATAACTCTTATAGAGAAGTTAGTTTTATATGAAATGTATGGTTGGTCATGTTATTGTCAAAAACTGTGTGTAGTACCCAGAGCGTGGAATCAACATCATGAAATATCAGCTTTTAATAGTCATATATGTTGTTAAAGTTTCACTCCAAAGAACATCCTCAGTATATTGTAAACAACAACATTCAACAAAATTTTGATCAATGAAAATGTTACTGTTGCCAACTGTTGAAAAACAGGCAACACTTTAATAAATAAATGAAAATTAGATCAGTTTTGTCATGTGAAATTCATGTTATAATTTTTCTCTTTTAATTCAGTTTCAGTGTGATCATAAATGCAGTATGCCCTCTTGTATTCAGATATGAAATATGTCAGTCTACCATCACAGCTATGACCATGATCATTTCTGTACAAACCTAACATCGAGGGAGAGGTGTACCAGTAACAGGATCTATTATTTCTAGCACTAAATATTTAGTGGAAATCCTCTCTCCATCTGAAACCAAAGTATTGAGAATACAGATGGCTTGGAGAATAAATGAATAAAACTGATTATAATTTATGAAAGATATGATGGAAAAATATAATTCAGAGATATTGCTATTTATGGTTATTTTTACCATCACCAACAACTACTCCAATAACCTTAAAAATTTTCTAATTTTTATTGCCTTTGTATCAATAGATAATTCATATTAACAATTTAACGTATGAAACATTATAGGAGGAATTATTGTGATGATTTCTTTTTAAAAGCATTTTCTGCTGCTGTTTCAAATTACTGCTGGCTGCCCTCTTATAAAACCATCCATTTGGCAGCAGAAAAATAGGGTTATGACTGCATGACAGAGAAATGATATCTAAGGGAGATAACTACTAGCATGCGTAATTATTTACCTAAGATGAGTTCCCTCCCTTGACACTACTTTTAGTAAGACATGTAGACAGTGACTATTACAAGTACATGTATATGTAATATCATCTGGTTAAAGAGAATGAACAGGTGATTAAAACTGAAAGCTGGATATTAACATCCATTTAAATAAAAAAAATATATTTGGTAATGAAAGCATTTAAGTGCTGTAATAGTCTCCCAAATGTAATGTCTGTTGGCCACTAAAGTAATGCATTTTCGAGGTTGAAGACACATTTACAGTTTTACGCTGAATTAATGACAGAGGACCCTAAATTTATGTAAAAACACATTCTGTCATTTAATCGATATTCTTCACTCAAAATGATAAATTCAGAAACAAATGGTAATTATTATAGTAAATGCTAGTAGATAATGGGTGAACACTAACATTAAATGATAGCATGATCCGGAATGGCAAATGCCATAGTTCAGCTCATTTCAGGTGAACCAGATACTCAAACATGTTAATGCTTTATGGGCACTTGATAAAATGTTTATTACAATAATGCAAGTATCTAAGGAAAAGTTGATACTACAATGCAGACTACAGAGTTAATGTGGCAAAACTCAAAAAGTTAACAAATGTTTGAAGTGTACTAGTGCATTAAGTACTATTTTCCTTCATCCCTTTCCTATATGCGATTATCATAATTGATCATTATGAACAAGGCACACTGAAGCAAAAATCAACTTATAAATTACAAATATATATACTGACAGAAAGCCTGATTTACTTTCTGTTTATATCTGCATGGTTTGTAACAGTATCTTGAGATTCAGTGATTTTATTTCAGCTTGTAAACAACTGCTCCGGTGGCCTAGTGGTTGGAGCGTCCGCCTCGGATGCGGGAGGTCATGGGTTCGATCCCCGGCCGAGTCATACCAAAGACTTACAAAAATGGTACTGACAGCTGCCTCACTTGGCACTCAGCATTAAGAGGTTAGTGTTAGGACTGGCTGGTCTGGTGTCAAGATAATGTGACTGGGTGGAACATCATGCTACATGTCTTCGGCATGATGCCCCAGTGCTAGACATCACTATAAACTGCCACACCGCAGACATTGTAGCGATATGAAAGAAAAATTGTTAAAGCTACTGTTAGTGCCATTTTTTGTAAGTCTTTGGTATGACTCAGCTGGGGATCGAACCCATGACCTACTGCATCAGAGGCGGACGCTCTAACCACTAGGCCACCAGAGCGGTCTGTAGCGATAAACTCCAGGTTCTAGTTGACAATGTGAGCCTTAATATGACCTCTCAGATAAAGTTCTTGGTGTATTCATAGATAACAATCTTACTTGGTTTATTCACATTAAACATGTTTCAGAAAAGGTTAATTCTTATCTTTGGCTACTGAGGAAAATCAAAACATACATTCCTCTTCAGTATGGAGTCATCTTTTATAAAAGTTATATTCAGCCAACACTTTTAAGACTTCACAAGAGGGCTTGCCATTTAATTTTAGATCAATGTATAGACAATTTCCAGGATGCAATGAATAATATAAAGGTTTTAACAATACATGAAAGAATATTTCTTAGAAAGGCCAAATTGATGTATAAAGTATCCAGAAAAGCCATTCCTGTCTATCTAAGTAATATCTTTCACCAAAGAGATGCTGATGGTACTCCCAATTTAAGGTCCATAAGAAGTAAAAATTACATCATACCAAGGCCATAGAAAGAATTCTTTAAAAAAGTTTTCAATATATACTGGTCCACTGGTATGGAACAACATTCCCAGTGACATAAGGCAAGCTCCTAGCATTTCTTCTTTTCATAACCAGTGTCTGAAATAGATGAAATCTTTAGACGATTGAACAGTTCTAGAACAATAAGTACGGCCTGCTTTTCTGCAATTTTGCATCATTTTCACAGTTAAAATTTTCAATGCAGGATGATATTTTATATTTGATATATGTTTATGTGTTCACAGATGCCTGTGCATGTGTTCCAGGCTTGATACTTTGACTTTTGAAATCACTTAATTATTTAGTGTCAAGCCAGATTCTTCACATCATGTTGTATATACTGTATATATTGTACATAACAGATAGAAGGCCTCAAGGTGGATTAGTTCTGTAACAAACTGAGTTACCTTCTCTTAATAAAGTATTTATTATCATTATTATTATTATTATTATTATTATTATTATTATTATTATACTACTTAGATTGTGATTCATTTGGTTAGTTGTCCATTGGAATCTGTTAACTGAAAACTCAGGGGGTAGGGCAGTAAAAGGTGGTAGTTGATTGATAGCAGCCACCATCAGCTGATAGGAAGTGTTATGTTTAATTTGTATTATTTGTTGGCTTTTCTTAATAATTAAATGTTATATACATCTGTATTTTGTACTTTACCTTGTCCAAAATCAAGTTCACTGTGTACCTGACCTGAGGGGCATTTATTGTGCACACAACATAATACATAGCTAATATTTCTCTCTGAGTGTGAATTAAATATTCAGATCATTAATAATGTATACATGTTTACCAGAATTTGAGCTAAAAGATTGTCTCAATACTGACCTCAGAAAGTTCTAGAATGGAAGTTTCTATTAGGTGACCCTCGGATGTGGGAGGTTGTGGGTTCAAACCCCGGCTGAGTCATACCAAAGACTTGTTTAAAAAAAAGGTACTAACAGCTGCTTTGCTAGGTAATTGCAGCCTAGGTCAAGTAGAGGGGTATATAATCTTGTTATCTAAAAATTACTCATTTTTACCACGACATCTTGAAGCTGAATCAGTCTTAGTGATTGCTGTGTTCAGTTTTCTCATTAGGTAGATTCATTTATTCACTGGAAATACAAAGTGCTCATCAATAATATTCTTGAACAGAAACATTAATTTGGAATTGTGAATTCACACAAGGACATTTGTGGATTATTTTATTGTGATACATCAGAAAACTGTTGGCATATCATCATGCTCCAGGCCACCAGTGCATTAGCATATTTGAGGCTGCAGGCACATCAGAACATTCAGTTAATGGAACTTTTTTTGGAATACCACTGAAATTCAATTGGAACTTCATAAATTTGGACTTGTGATTAAACTTTTAGGTCTGTTAGGGGTTTAATTCACATTACTGTTATGTTCTTTTTAAATTTTCACTTGTTATTCTAGAGAAATAAATCATTTGTTGAATTTTATACAACTTGTTGGTTTTTGGTCTTTCTGTTTCTTATTTTAAGACCATAGAATTGTAACAGTAGGCAAAAGTTTGTTTCACTGCCATGATTTAGATAGCGTACTGGAACTATTCATCGCTACTGTCAGAATACTGGATTCGCTATATGAACGTTTTGTTACTTGTCCTGATGATACATGGCCTTGAAATTTATACTTGCTGAGATATCTGCAGATTGCTTCCAGGCTAATAATCCTTTAACAAGTCAATATTACCATATATATACTGGTGTACAAGTCACATTCACCTGCATAATGTACGAGCAGATTGGGTCTATCTCGTTTGTTCAACTGGTTGGGCATAACAATTCACATAGACCTAGATCTATTGGCAAAAAAACCTGTACATGCAGGCAGATTTTGGTCTATGTAGCATGCAGTTAGATTTGGTCTTATATATGTGGATATATGGTATTTTCCATTGAGGGCTAAATTACTGAATTATTTCAAGGAAGAGAATGATGACTCTAAGGATTTGTCAGGTTCTGTAGAGCTCATATTGTCAAGAAAAAAAACAAGTTTTCAAGAACATGAATAGGCCTTACATTTGGTAGTGCCACCCTCTTAAACATCTGTGTGCTGTCATCAGCCGTTGATTAGTGTCACATGATATGGCACATGTTTTACATCATAATTTATCATGTTCCATAGTGTTATTCACGTAAGATAATCCTAAACTAATTTCGAGGATAGTATGTTCCTTTTAATAGGTTTCCATAGCCACATTACAACAGGTTCATCTTCTGTCTATGATTAGTTTTATGAAATATTTTATGTAATATGTCTCATTTCAAAACTAGACTTGACATTTAACAAGATTCTTGAAGCCATAACTGGCTTTAGCAAAGTGAAGGCTGTAAATGAATAGTGTATAATTAGTTTTCAAGCTATATGAATTGATGAACCTTGTAAAATATGAAATTAAGTTCCTCTCATTTCAAATAGTTATAAAAATAAGAACAAATCTCAAGAAATAAATATGGAATTACATTTTAACCATTTTTGACAAATCCTGTCAAAGCACATTAAATGAGGGCACAGTGAAAACATAAGTAGTTTCATTTTGGTGTTGTGTATTATATAACTTGCTCTCCACATTGCTTGATGCTGTTGTTACTAAACTGAACACCCGTTACAAAGATATGGTAAAAAATATTTATTATATTTCAGATGTTTATGACCTTATGTTGAACTGGTTCATGCAGTTTCTGCTTATCTTGACTCTCAGTTCTTACAGATTATATTATTGCTACGTATTTATATCTGTATATTCATTGTTCAGTAAATCTTGCTTCTTTGCTTGTTAATGTTTTTTAATCTGTTTTTCATTTTTGTGTTCTTTTTTTTAATGATAAGATGGAAAAAGAAGGCCTCAAGAGAAATAATTTTATTTACTTGTGAACCTACCATCTTCAAATAAAGTTTCTTCATATCAGTAGTAGTAGTAGTTGTAAGCCTCATTGTTACTATGTGTCACCCAAGACTGAAATTTGATAGCACATATTAGGCAAAATATTGCTACAAAGGTTCATCAAAACTGACTGAGCTGTACCACAGAAAAAGTTAATAAAGTTTTTCCATAACGTTGCTCTAGTAGCCACACCATTGTTATAACAGTCAACATGGATACAACACCATTGTTATATAATTTTGATGTCCTGTCAAACATTGCTACCAGGTGTGATCACGATTTAACCATTCAAGAGAAGTTGAAATAAGTTTTCAGTATGGTTAAGGAAGTCTCAGTATTGATAGGGGAGCCATGATGAATATAATTTTGATAGAGCATGTCCTAGGAAACATTACTAACAAATTTGAGGAGAATTGCTTTGAACATATTGGAGGTATTGACAATAGGTTTTCCACATGATTGCTATGGAACCCACACCATTAATATGGGAACCATCTCAGACATAGTTGTGACAGAACATGTGCTAACAAACACTCCTACCACATTTGATCAAACTGACTGAGCTATTTGGGAAAAGTTGAAAATAGATTTTCCATTTAGGTTGCTTGCACAGCCACCTCCTACACAGCTTTGGTATAGCATGTTTCAAGTAACATTCCAGTTACTTAAGTTTGAAGTTGTCCCATTCATTTTTGTGAAGCTGAAAATAGCAATACTGGTAGATGATGCACACCTGATTAAGCACAATGAACAGTGCATGACAGATGCCAGTCATTTCAGTCCACATTTGATAAGATTGATACAACTATGAGAAACTTATAATATGCACAATCAGATTACATCAGTCAGACAAAGAATACTGCAATCAGAACTCTAGTATGTCTAATTTTTAGAGTTTGGTTTTATTGGAACTAGACATGAAAGCCACTGCAAATATAAATCTGCACATTTTATTACTGTACCATGGATGCCCCCACCAAAATAGATGTCTACAAATTCATATGGAAGTAATGGACAGTGAATATTTAAATCTTGTATTTTGTCCAGCAGACATCCTTTCACGAATGGATCATGCAGTTTTAAGCTATTGAATTTCCTTTTCTTATGTATATTTTTTGTAACTTTAGGTGCATGAGTATATCTATATTATCTATAATTGCTATTCATGACTAAATTGTAGTGGTCACCTATAATCAAGTTATTAGATAGCTATTTTTGTACAAGGACATAGGTTCCATTAACAAATTTTAATAGTACCTGTAGATTGCATATTGCATGTTAATTCAAGAAAACAAAAATGGTCTGGATCATCTTGTGTGATTTCTCTTAAAAAATTAAACAAGCATTAGAGAAATTATTCCACTTCTGAGAAGTTCTTGGCTTTAATTTTGACTTCACAACACTTTTAAGTATATATTAGTAATGCTGCTTTGATTATTTCATTCAGTGATCAAACCCCCTTGCTTTCATCAATAAAATGAAAACTAAAAATGTTGAGGTTGAGTTTGATGTTGCAAGAATATATCAACATTAGGCCCATCCAGGGAAAAGACAACCTGATCGCAGATGCACTTTCACATGTACATAAGTTCTGTATTGTTTTAGTATATATTTTTTTGTGTGTTATTCATAAGACATCTTTCTATATAAATTGTATTATTATTATTATAATTATATGTTTAATTAATATGTAAATGAAAGCTTTATTGTATAAATCTCTCTTTTTCATTATGAGGGAATGTGATATGTATATCTATATTTTGTGTAACTTTTGGTACATGATTGTATCTATATTGTCTGTAATTTTTGTTCATAATCATAAATTGCAGTGATCGCCTATAAACAAGCTATTACACAGCTAATTTTTATACATATATACTAATATTGCCTTCAGATTGCATGGGATCTATAAATAGGCATTTGTGATCATTAATAATAATATTGTTAACAAACTTGTTTACTAGTTTATCTATAAATAGGCATTTGTTATCATTAATAATAATATTGTTAACAGACTTGTTTACTAGTTTATCTATAAATAGGCATTTGTGATTGTTAATAAACCAGTTTACTAGTTTGGTGTTATTTCCTAGTGGATGTGTTGGTAAGCTGGGTTCTTAGAAGAATTAAGTTATTTCAAATTGGACGAGTTGGTGAGATGAGTTCTTTTACAATGTGGGGTATTTGCTAAATGTCACATAGTGAGATGTAGATAAGGAGAGAACTGAACAATTGATTTCATTCCTATTTCAGTTTCTAATTTCCTATGTTCTGTTGTAACATCAATCAGCAGACTTATTTAATGTTATGTTTAGATATTTTTTGAGAGGAAACATTTGTTTGGATTATTCATTGGAATTACAAAGTGTTCATTGCACTAAAATACTCTAGAACTATTTTGAAATAATTCTAAGTTTTACAAAACTTGCTGCTTTTGCTTCTTTCTGTTGCTTAGTTTATGACCATAGAGTTATAACACCTTTCGAATATTGTTCTGTACAATCATGCCTGAGTACTGAAAGCTTCTTTTAAAAAGTTCTTTTTTGGATTTGACAGTTTGTTATTATTTTAAGCAGAGAATCTCAGAAGAGGAGTATACATATGTATTGTTCTGCTCTGGTTGATTACAACAATAGTTTAGATACTCGGGAGCTGTTTTGTTAGGTATTTCATACATTGTTTTAACTTTTCTAAGAAATATCTTGTCATGTATAAGTAAAATATTTACAGTTCCATTGCTTCAAAACTTTTGTTGAATGGAGTATATAGTACAGTTTTGAAAGATATTTTTGTAATTGTAACAGATTTTTTTGCCTTGTACTAGTAGAACTACCCCATAAAATATTAAAGTTGAGTTGAGGAAAATGTTCGTAGAAAATACTTATATTGTCTTGTTTAAAAGTAATGTTATTTCTTATTTTCCCAAGTAGGTCAAGGTAGAAGCCAGCTTTTTTATTGATATGATTGATACGCTCAATCCACAGCAAGTTATTATCCACTTGTACACTGAGCATCATATGATTATGTTGTAATCTTGAATGCCTCTGTTTGGTGGTAATAATTAAAACTGCTTTTTTCTGTATCAAGTAGTATTCCATTGTCAGTACACCATGACTGAAGTTAGTCTAGTGCACTGTGGAATTTACGTGAATGTTCACTTTGAGATTCTGTTGCTTCAGATAATGTTCTGTGATCTGCATAAATATCCATTGTCTGTAGGAGGTTAATCATTGATGAAAAGTTGCAAACAGAAGTAGACGAAAACTGCCCCTTGTGGCACTTCACCAATTATAGATTTTTCTTCAGAAACATGACTAATGTATGATTATCTGTTCAGACCTGTTGTTTAAATATGATTCAGCCTACTGTTACAATGTAATAGTAATACTGCCTCAGTGATAGATTTACAGCTTCCTGAAAAGGATCTAATCATTCTTGTGGTCAGAATTCTTTCTCAAGTCAACCATTGCTCCAACCAACTTTCCATCACCTGTGAGTTTCAACCACCTGTCTACTGTTGATACTAATGCAGTTTCATGGTCTTTTATCTGAAGCCTGATTAGTTTTATCGAGAAAAAAATTTTTGCATGCATAAAATTGGAGAATTATCCACATTTTTTGTTAATTGGATATTAATAAGGATTGATGGAAATGGGTCTGTACAACTTTGTTTACCTCACCTTTAACTCCTTTTTTAAAAATTGCTTTCATTTTCTGGTTTTTGATGATTTAGGGAACTGATCAGTCTTTAAACTGTGATTACATATGAAAGTAAGACTTGAAGTAATTACTCGAACATCAAAAAGTTTGGATCCAATCTGATCCTGTTGACATTTTTCTCGTCAGTATTTGCTGGAGAAATTTAAGAACAGTTATTCTGTCATTCATGGAAGGAATTTCAAGCTGTGGCTCATGTGGAAGCCTTTCAGAACAGAAGTCATACAAATCCTGATAAGATCACACAAAAGGTTTCTTCGGGATGAAAAAAAAATGATTGAAAATATATGCTATCTCAATAGGATTTTCAGAATTAATGCCATTTGATTTTGATGTAACATTATACTGACTATTCCTTCACTTTTCTAGCTTCAAAATCCACTGAAAATTTTCCTGATAGCTTTCACTTCTATTATCTTTGGGTTTGGGTTTTGCATTATGGCATTTTTAGCTCTGCTGGTTATAGACCAAAAGAACTTGTGGGATGGCATGTTGTCCATTGTCTGTTATCTGATATCCATCTATCCATTAGCAGATGTTTCTGATTGCCATTAGTGAAAAATTTGTTATTGCTACTCCTTTTAAAGAAATCCTTGGATTGTTATGAACCTTTATGCACACATTCATTACAAAGTATGGTTGGTCTCATATAAATATGGTGCTGCTTAGACATTCAGTAAAGCTGCCATGGCAGCCATCTTGAAAATCTTGGTTATCACTTCTCTTATTGAATGGAAGGTCATATCTGCGTGGGCAGGCCAGCTTAAAGACAGATCAAATGGAGCATTTGGTACAGGGACCATGCACAGTGTGTGTATGTGTGTATGGCATGTAATGTAGTGTGTGTGTGTGTCCCCCACTTTTTAAAATTTCTACAGGGCCTTCAGCCATTCTTTATCTGGCTTTGTGCATGAGTTTTTCAGCAAAAAAAACCTTATTTAGGTGGTTCTACATGAAATGGTGCCACAGCCAGTATAGCCGACAGAGTGGCCAGTTTGAAATACTTGCTATTGTTACTGTACCTCATATCATCATGGTGTTTTCATTAAAGGACTTAATATGATATCTAAGGGGACACTATCCAGTTATTATGTACTTTTGAGAGAGTGACATGTGTAAGGTGAAGTTGTTTGTTTTTGCAACATGCACACAGTGGAGAGAATGCTGGCATACCTCTAGGCTACTTTGATGTACTTAGATTGGCTGATGTATCTGTCGACCTAAATGAAAATGGTGCTGATCTCACATCTAAAATGCTGAATGGAAAGTCATATTAGCAACTGGTTTGCACTAAAAGACTTCTTATTTTGTTCACCAGTAGTTGGTCATAAATAAGAAATTGTGCTGATCTGATATCCAATATGGACACCACAGTGGCTGAGCTTGGAAATCTGTTTGCTACTCCTCCAGTATGGAGAGTAATATTAATACTGGATTTTCACAGAGTATTATTAACATTGGGTTTTCATAAGAAGATGTCTTATGTTTGTCTGGTTGGTACTAAATGAAAATGGTGCCAGTCTGAAATTCAGTAGGCCACTGTGGCATCTATCTTGAAAATTATGTTTTGCTACTTCTAAATAGAAATTCATCATGACATGAGGTTTTCATCAGAAGATGAACTATGATATCTAGTTGGTCTTAAATGAAAATGGTCCTGGCTACTAAAATGAACACTTTGTCACCAATTCTCCTGAATATCAACATGGAATTTTCAGCAAAAATCTGCTGATGGTGTCTAGTTTGTCCTAAATGAAAATGAAAAATGGTGCTGATCATAAATCCAATATGACTTTGACAGTGGTCGAGTTGGAAATATTATCATGCAAGACTATCAAGAGATGGTTTTAGCACTCGACATTTAACCCTTTACCTCATAGAGTGTATGGCTTTTTAGCCCTTTGATATGCATGTAACAAAGTTACCCAGTGCAGTGCACTATAAATAGAACACCTGTTAACTATTCTACTCCATACACATAGGCCTGTTAAGCAGTGAAGTGTATGTTATGTTTAACAGCAATTTTAACCATTTTACGTTTCTGGTACACATGTATTATGTATGGAAAGATTCAAGAGTAAAATCTGATCGTTATTGCTGTATCATTATTTTTCACAGAAGATTTTTTTATGTGCTTTAAAATCTTGAGAGAACTCGTTCACCTTCAAGTCAGTGAAGCCATGTGACCAGCTGTAGCTGCCATTTCTCATACTCGAAATTTACAAGTTCTTTGTATGCATCTACATCACTAAATCAGCTGAATTTGTTAATTTATAAAAACTAATGGCTTCCTACATCAGTATCAGAGCCTTTACCGAAGTTATTGAAGCTTTCATAGTTGTGATTCTAATAGTGAAAACTCAAGTAAGAACTTAACGAAATCTGTGACCTCCATTTTGGAGAGTGGAGAATATGACCCAGTTACTTTAAATAGCAGATTTCAACCAGAGCATAAACAGTGACCACGTGATCTGACGTAATGGTCATTCACACCAATGAATGTAGTATCTAATAGGGGTTTTCCCCGAAGGTGGCGCTATGAAAACCTGCTCAAAATGGCTGATGTTTACAGCAGGCATCAAAAGGTGCTTCCATGAGAATGGTGTAGAGGCGTCAAAAGGCGCTTACATGCGAATGGAGTAGAGGCGTCCAAAGGCGCTTGCATGAGGTAAATGGTTAAATAGAATAAGTGGTAGAATCATGAATTGCTGAAAATTCTTTTTGGTAAGTGGAGCATCAGTCCTTTCAAGGGCCTCTTGTTTAATTTGTCTTGGAAAGTTTTAAACAATTCCTCTTTGGCCCAACTTACTTGTGGTCTTTATGTTTCTTTTATGGCATCTAAAATCTCGGATATAATCCAATCAGGTTGTTTGGCATATTTAACTCAAAGACATTTTACTGGGGTGTGTCCATCGGCAGCATCTGCCTTGATGGGCACTCAGCATTAAGAGGTTTGTGTTAGGATGGTTGAGTGGTGTCAGGATAATGTGACTGGGGGGGACATGATGCGACATGTCTGCAGCATGATGCCCCAGTGCTAGACATCACTATAAATTGTCACACTGCAGACATCATAGCGAAATGACTGAAAAATTGTTAAAGCTATGTTAAAATTGCAAATCACACTCACACACACTATTGCCAACATCAAGGAATATTTGGACCAAGTACTTCAAATAAATCATCAGCGTCTTCATAAACTTCAGCTACATTCTGTGGAATTTGTTGAAGATCATGTTTATAATTGATGTCACTGAAGTGTTGGAAAGACCTATATGTTATTATTTAATGAGAATAGGTCTCCTTTCATATGCACTATGAACTTCTTCTTATGAGGACAAATGGAAAATGATAATTTAGACCAGAATTTAGAGGACATTAATATTTTGAAAAATTTTCAGAAAAGTTTATGTAGATATGTGATCAGTGAGTGCTTCTGAAGTAGACATCATATCTGCTGGCGTATTATCCTGTTATTGTTATGTATATTTAATTTAATTGTTTGTTTGTTAGTTTTAAATTTTTTAATTCCATTACATGCTGTTGTAATGTAACATTGAGTTCAGTTCTGTTTGACCTGACAGATTTTTTTATTTCATGATGTAAACAACTAACATTGTATCTAGTTCTTGACCTTGTTCCAAAATCAGTGACAGTTTTGGTAAACAACTTTTGTAAAAAAAATTTAATTTTATTTTCTTTCTCAGAGTAAGAATCTATAAGTCAAGGTCATACCAGGATTACGTGACGGGTGGCATGTATCTAATGTTACAAACATCTATTTTTTCCAGAACAATGAACTTTTGACCCTCATCCAGGAATCTGTTTTGCGTCTTAATTAGTGTATAACTGTTGATTTTGATAGAAGTTTGTTAGTTGGGCTCCAAACAACTGACACGTTGTTATTATGTTGTGACCAGTTTGGGTTGAATTTTTATTTTATTGAATTCAAGTGATTCTATTCCTGGGAAATATGTAAGTGCTCCTACAGAATTCTTGGATAAAGACATTTATTTGAAGTTATACTGAATTAAAAACTGGAATAATATTTTCTGTGATTCAACAAAGGATTGTTGACACAACAGCACTTTGCTGACCATAACAGATGTAATCACCTTCCATTTTGGATTTCATCGGGGCTCAAACTCAGTTTTATTCAGGACTTTTTATTACTAGGACTTCTATTTTTTAATTCTTGGATTATTTTTGGATTTAATTCGTAGAACCGTACATTCTTTTTTCTTAATTTTTCACTTTGTATTCTAGGGAAATAAATTATTTGTTAAATTTTACAATGTTGCTGTCTTCACTCTTTTCTGTTACTTATTTTAAGAGCATAGACTTGTAACAGGTACAAAAGTTGGAGTGTTTTCATAAATCTATCCATTGGTTTCAGATTTATCTGTAGAGTAAATCTTTGTTGAAGTGGTCTGAAATATAAACCTTTCATTTCAGATCTTGTCAAGTTGAATTGCAGGATCTTCATTCCAGTTGGCTCCAGATGTAGGATTCCAGTATACATAACCAACTAGATATGGTTTTGCCTTTGTATGGTTTAACTGAGGCCAGATAGACTCAGTATCATTAGATTCCAAATCTTCTTCTGCTAACAGCCAGATCATTTTTTACATAGACAAATAATTAAGTTCCTGTTTTGCCATCTGCTTGAAAAGGATTGTCATAGTCATGGGCAGATATGAACTGATTTGTTTGTTTATCAGTTGACTTTGTCTCAATATGTTTGAATATTTATATGTCATTTGTGTTGGAGTTGAATATTGATTTGACCTGGTTATCAAGCTTTCTTCTTAAACCTTGTATATTCAGAAATTGAATGCATGCACCTTTCTCACTTATTCCGAAATTTAAGATGTTACACAAGTTCGGAGACTAGAGGAGATAACGTCAGCATCATTCAGATTTATGTACACTTTCACTGGATATTGATACTTTAGTGCTTGTTTTAGTTGTGTTGACAGAATCTGAGTCATTATTTCACTTACATAACTTTAAACTGCAGTACATGAATTATAATAAACAGCTTATTTGTATTTGAGTCTGCAATCAAACTAGAGTCCATTTGACTTTAATTTCAGTAAAAAACAGGTTGTTTATAAGAATTTTGTTCCCCAGTATAACTTTGGCAATTCAAATTGATTTCATTTTATTCAGTTCTGATGTCATCCAGGATATTACACTAGTTTTAACAAAGAGTCTATTCAGCTTTTTTAGTTTATTATAGAAATATCATGAGATACTCGGCTTTCATTGCTGGAGTTCATTGCCTTGTTACATATATCTATATGCATAATCTGTGACGTAGTTTAGTTTTTTGTAAAAATATGTGGACAGTAAAACCGCTGAATAGTCTCTGTCTGCAGTTGATTGTGGCATGTTTTGTTTTGTAGCATTGCTCACGTGCTCTCTCATTTCTTGTCCAAAGATTTATAAACCGATACTTGTTGCATCAATTAAATTTTTGTTTAATAAGTTGTGTCACTAATTTGTTTGGATACAGTCCTAACATGGACATTTTTTTTATCATGCCAGTCGCTCAGCACTAGTGTAATGAAGATGAATCCAGTTCTTTTGTCCATATAATTGCACCATTGTGTTTTGATCACTGATGGGGATGCTGTGGTAATTGTAAATCTCGGGTGTGGGGTGCATACTGGGTTGGGTGTGTGTTTGTGTGTTGTAATATGCACTAAAAGGTGTGTTGATTGACAGTGGTGAGCAGCCACTGAATTTGCTGTGGTTACTAAGTTTTTTTTACAGTTGACAAAATGTTGGGAATATTAAGCAGAAATTTTGATAATGCAAGTAGGATATATAGTATTTATTGAAAATAAAATATCTGCAGATAATGAAAATAGTGATAGTGAATTTTGCCAGTGACCAACTTTTGTCTTAGATGCTATTTGAATTTTCATACATTGCCTCCTTGAGCAATGAAAAAATAAAAATCATCCATAAATGGTACAAATGTGTTCATACAGTTCACATATTGTGGTGGTAATTTTACGAATATTTCTGACTAATTATACTACTCAAAGTGAGCTTCCTGACTTTAGAACAGTGGAATCAGTTCTGTTTTTATCATGGATTGTAGTTACTATTCAGAGTGAGCTTCCAGATTTTCGAACAGTGGAATTAGTACTGTTCTTACCATGGATTGTATTTCTATGTCCATTGTTCAGTTCTAATTGATGATGCCACTGATAGAATTACCTTTCCCTGCAGGTTCTTTTAAAGGTCTTTACCTAATATATTTTTGGATCAATAGTATCATCACCATTGGATATTAATGAGGAATGTGCAGTACAGAAGCTGCTTTGCGTGTAAATTTCTCATTTATTCATTACTTTGACTACAGAGACGGCGCAACTCTTATTGCCTTCAGCAAAGATAATTCGCAACAGCTGACAATTCAATAATTTTTACTCTAGCAGTGCTCTGTTTTGTGTAATTATGAAACCTTGAATAGAATCACCGGCGATTTCATGTTGTGGTGACATTACAAAGGATTGATTTAAATGAACAGAACAAAAAATATGCATATATAGTTCTTTGAAGGTGAAATAATTTTAAAAACACTTGGAAAAAAATTTTGCTTGTCAATGACAGATCCTTAATCAAAAGACTTGAATCTGGACATGGATATTAAATACTGCACTGTGTATTAATACATAGATAATATCACCTGTGCCATGAAGCCATTTACAATACCTGCATGCATTTTACATGGTTAATGACAAAATCAATTGGAAGGAAACAGTTCATATGGATTCAATGTAGTGATAGCAGGGGTGTGCTGCTTTCTGTGATCACAAGTGTCTGAGATCACTGATATCACTAATATACAGTAATTTGCTGTTTATTTTACATTTTGTGAGTATTTATTTATTGGATCTGGATCTCTTTATCAGATTCTGTCATGTTGCCTGCTTTCAGAGTGCAAGAGTCAGATGGGAATTTCTTTGAGAACTTTACAGCCCTTGCTTGGAGGCAGCAGAATAAAAGGTTACGAGCTACTAGTGAGGTGAGTACATATTAGTGGTAAATAATTCTTATTAATGCATGTTAGTACAGCTTTCTATGTTGGTGATCTGTTCTGCAATGTGGACTGCTCTGGTGGCCTAGTGGGTCATGGGTTCGAACCCCGGCCGAGTCATACCAGAATCTTATAAAATGGTACTTACAGCTACCTCACTAGGTGTTCAGCATTAAGAGGTTAGTGTTAGGACTGGTCAACCTGGTGTCAGGATAATGTGACTGGGTGGGGACATCATGCTACATGTTTGCTACCTGTCATGCCCCATTGCTAGACATCACTACAAATTGCCACACTGCAGATGTCATAGCGATATGACTGAAAAATTGTTAAGCTACGTTAAAAGCTCAAATCACACACACACCCTGTTCAATACCTGTCAACCCCTTGAGATGAAAACCTGCACGCCAGACTAATAAAAACCTTATAAAGACTGAAAAAAATTTACACGAAAAATGTGTATTCATGCATTATATAAGATCAACAGTTTAAAAAAAACAAATGCCTTAAACAGACTAATTTTACACACAGTTACATAATTATTTATATCTCTGAAACTTTATTTTATTTTATTGTTTTCATTTTGTGTGTGTTGGAACACACACACATTATTATATGTAACACGTGCACACTTTACACTTTTCAAAATGTGATCAGGGGTTTTAAAGTCTATGTAGCAGGTGTCAGTGTTTATTTTACACTGTAAAAATAATGTTAGCTTGTCTGCATTCAGGGACTTCCTATAATCTTCATGTATTTTTTTTCATCATAGAAAAAGATCTCTCACAGTCTTTATTGTTGTGAGGCAAGGTAGTAGTTGCTGAATAACTAATTTCAGATTTGGGAAGTGGATGCCACCAGTACTAATTGTCTGGCTGATAATATCCAGCCAGTAGCTACCAAACACGGGGTTGTATCGTTGCTTACAATTTACCTGTCGTATATGTATGACAGGTAAATTATAAGCAACGATACGAGCCCCTGTGCTACCAAAGCTCCTTTTCTGGCGATCATCTGTTAATACGGGCACACACTTATCAGGCAGCATGCAACAATCTTCAAACTCATCTTTAAGTGCTTCATGATCCAGGTGTGGAGCAACTCGAAAACAAAACATTGCTACTAGTAAAAAAAAACGTGCGAGGTATTTTTTGAAAAATGAATTTTCAAGGTGTAATATTAACTTCTTTGGATTTATCATTGTCTCATTATTACATATTTATATTTTTCCCCCATAAATCGATAGTTCTACAATATAAGACCTTGATGTGATATTTATTTTTTGGGTGTCGAGGTCTTACTGCCCAATAACGGCACTGTGTAGCGTGTTTTAATGTTGATTAACATCGGAACAATAAATCAGATTGTTAGGAATATCTCACACACTTGGCAAACCATTTCGGTGCTTTTCTACAAATTAAAGTTGTAATGTTTTAGTCAGACTTTACTTACACTGATGTCTTTTTCCTAATATATTGAAATTCCCACACAAGCAAATGGACATGTTTTCAAGTTCCGTTGGCCTGCATTTCAATAGGCTGGAATGTAATGGAAGTTGGGAACACCAATATTGGTTAAAAGGATCATGAGAATCTTGAACAAAATGAAGCTATTTAAACACTTTCTTCAGTATCAATATATTTGTTTTGTTAAAGGATACTTCTGCTTAACCCAATTTTGGCATTCCTGGCTTCTATCGCTTTCCAAAGCATAGTAGAGTTATCCCCATGCTGCTTATGCATAGCTGAAAAAGATTCTTGATCGTGCTCGATTTAAAAAAACAGAGAAATTTGGAACAGTGTTTTAAAAATACGTGAATTTTTATAAGAAAAAATGTACAAAACGGTTGTACAGCTGTACACTATGGTTATACAGCCGTACACCTTCGAAAATGAAAAAAAACGTACAAATTGTGGGTAACCTGTACAAGTTGACAGGTATGCTGTTCTGCAGTGTGCATGTGTATCAACATTAAATTACACTAATAAAGATGTCACATACATAAAAAAATAACTTACGTTATGATTACACAGTTCTCCCAGTCTCTTATAAGAACCTGGCTTATAAACGAGTTGTGTCATGCACATCCCAATCATTTTATACAAGGTCTACAGAACAAAATACAGACTTGCAACTAGATATGCTTAATACATGCCTTGTAAGAAAATAAACACAGGAGTACCAGATTATTTGCCTTCGCCCACTGCAAGTTCACGTTATGTGTCCTAATTCTGTTATTACAAATATTTAGATTCAATATGTGATAATAATCAAAATTTTCCTGCTTAAATCAACATTTGGCACTTTATGGGGGCTAATTGTAATCTAGATTCTGCATAAAACACACTGAAAATGATGATGATGATTCCAATAAAGTGCTAGACTGATTCCAGCATTAAAATGTATTGTGGACTGATCCCGGATTAAGTAAAATCTGTGTTAGGCTGATCCCATATTTAGAGATTATTTTGGGCCGATCCCATATTAAGCAAAATCTGTGCTAAGGCTGAGCCTTGTATTAGAGTGTATTCTGGACTGATTCCAGATTAAGTAGAATCTGTGCTTGGCTGATCTCTCATTTAGAGCTTATTTTGGACTGATCATAAATTAAGTAGAATCTGTGCTAAGCTGATCCTTGCATCAGAGTATAGCTCTGCTGATTCCAGATTTAGTAGAACCTCTCTGAGGCTGATCATTGCATCGGCCGATCTCGGACAAAGTGTAATCTTGGCTGGGCTGATACCCACATCAGAGTGTATTCTGCAATGATCTCATCAGATCAAGTCGAATCTGTGCTAGGCTGATCTTTGAATGAGAGTGTATTCAGGAATGATCCCAGATTAAGTAGAATTGTGCTAGGCTGATCCCAGCATGAAGAAAGTTTTCTGATTTAAAATTACATATATCCTAATGAAACAAAATTTGAATATCAAAATACTTTCGTACAAGTCCATAGTCTAACTAATCTCAGTCTACTAGACTTGTATAACCTTGGCTGATCCCAGAATTCGCAAGATAAGGGGGAGATGATCCTACGGTTAAAGTGGTACAAACAAAATTTATTAAACAGGCATGCATTATTATTAGTATAGAATATGAGTATCCAGTTATGGAAAGAGCTTAGCCCTTAGAAGCCCATGGCGGCCCCATGAAGATGCATCAGAACAGGTGAAAGCCAAGTACAGTGTGATCCTTCTATAGCACGCTCCATTATAATGTGAATTTGGATAAAACACAATTGTGGTGTGGCTCCCAAAATTTCATACACATGTAATTTTCTCATACACGGAAAAAAATTCTTTCTTAAAATTTCAAAGAGCAACATGTAAAAGGTTTATTTTCATTTTGGGGAAGAGATCATGTATGAATTCTCATATAAGATGATCCCAGTATTTGACTGTATTTTGGACTGAGCCAAAACTGAGTAGAATCTGGGCTAGGCTGATACCAGAATATCTGGGCTTATCCCATATTAAGTATAATTTGTGCTAGGGTGATCATCACATCAGTATATTTTGGGCTGATTCCAGATTAAGTAGAATCTCTGCTAGGATGATCCCTGCATCAGAATATTTTGTGCTGATTCCAGATTAAGTAGAATCTGTGCTAGGATGATCCCTGCATCAGAATATTTTGTGCTGATTCCAGATTAAGTAGAATCTGTGCTAGGGTGATCCCTGGATCAGAATATTTTGGGCTGATTCCAGATTAAGTAGAATCTGTGCTACGGTGATTGCTACATCAGTATATTTTGGGCTGATTCCAGATTACATAGAATCTCTGCTAGGATGATCCCTGCATCAGACCATTTTGGGCTGATACCAGATTAAGTAGAATCTCTGCTAGGATGATCCCTGCATCAGAATATTTTGTGCTGATTCCAGATTAAGTAGAATCTGTGCTAGGGTGATCCCTGGATCAGAATATGTTGGGCTGATTCCAGATTAAGTAGAATCTGTGCTACGGTGATTGCTACATCAGTATATTTTGGGCTGATTCCAGACTACATAGAATCTCTGCTAGGATGATCCCTGCATCAGACCATTTTGGGCTGATACCAGATTAAGTAGAATCTCTGCTAGGATGATCCCTGCATCAGAATATTTTGGGATGGTACCAGATTAAGTAGAACCCGTGTTAGGCTGATTCCCACATCAGAGTGCAATTTGGGCTGATCCTAGATTAAGTAGAACTGTGCTAAGCAGATCTGATCATGAAGAAAATATTCTGTTTTCCAATCACTAAACTAATTCAAATATGAAAATGCTATGGTACAAGCCCACAGTGTGACTTAAGCTGACCCCTCTCTACAAACATGAATAATCTGGGCTGATCCAAAAATTCTCAGGATAAGGCAGATATAATCCCCTAGTTAAAGTGATACAAATTTTTTTATTAAACAGGCATGATATTAGTATAGAACATGAGTAGCTGATGGGGGAAAAATAAAGCCAAAATGAATTTGATGTCTTTTGATATGTTTTAACCAAAACTATAAAATCTCTCAAATAGTTTGTTGGTTAATAACTTGAGATGTAATGGATGTATGAAAAAGACTGACGCTGAAAGAATAAAAGAAATGAGGACATGGAAACAAAGCGAGGGAAGATCTACACATTATCAGCTAGATGTATCTGTAACTTACAGGAAGAAGTTACAAAGTCAATGCAAGAAAATGTTCAAGTTCTCAACTTGGTCATGAAAGTACGTCATACAATGAAGCACATGACAAAGTTATGTACACAACTGCTTTTGAGCAGACTGAATCCTGTTAGGGTCTACTATGATGTAGCATGTACACATGTATCATGAAGATGCCCAGCATCCTAATGTTTGGATGAAAAGGGTTTGCTACACCAGTGGCAGCCACAGTTGTAACTGTTCCTGTACAAAAATTATAACCCAAATAAATATATTCATCATAACCAAGTAAGTCAGAAATAGTTCAGATTGAAAACATGTCCTGTTGATGGGTAGCAGTTCACTTTTGCTTCAACTCCCTCCTATAGCACATGGACTTTGCTAGGTCAGATACTGTTTCACAGACAACACTGGATACAATCAAGCATTTCTATATGCAGTGGGTCTGTCTTTTAAGAAAGCCAGGTAAGTATGGAGGTATGAACTGTCTTTTGAAAATGTCACATCTGAATTCCTTGGGCAGTTGAAAAATTAACTACTTTGTAAAGATTTAACTGTAATTTCATGGCATCTAAAGAAAAGCATAAATGCCCCAAGACACATGCACTGCAAAGTAAAATCCACCTTGGTGTAAAAAAGCAAAATATCTCCCAGGTGTATTGTGTAACAGAGCTGCCATACTATCTTGTATGTAATAGGTTATATGGACTTTATATTGTTGTTCCTTGTTTTCCCATAATGTATAAATGGTAGTTTTTCGGTCTCTTGAAAAGAGTGCCAATGACCAGCAGATAATGACTTTTAAGTCCTGCCAAGTACAACTTAATAGTAAATCAATGAAGTTGAGGCTGGTGTGGCAGTATGTAACAAAAGATACATCCTCTGTAAGCAGAGTTCCTTGTTAATAATTCAGTGTAACAAAGTTATCACAATGCACAAAGATTCATTTATTGGTCCAATTTTTCTGTATAACACAGTTAAACTGGAATCAGTTAAAGTACAATTACAGATACTGAAATTCAAACAAAATGAGTTTGAGGAGAATGTATAGAATGCGCTTCCAGCTCAATAACCTTCCAATGCACATTTCTCCCAGGCTCTTATAACAACCTGATTTTCTAAATGCAGAGTTGTTTTACAAGTTGTTGAACTCTAAATAATTGCAGAGATGTAGTTTAGAACCTGAAACTAAAACCATAACTAAAATTACAAAACTCAAACATCTCTGCAACATGACAGTGCATTTAAACCATTTTATTATACTGAGTGAACTGCAACAAAATGTTGGACAATACAGACTTACCACTGGACTCCTCGCCTTTTAACAACAGTCACAAAAATATTCAGATGTTAGTATTAGCAGAGTTATTCTCTACAAAGTGTACATATGACACATGCCTTACCAAATACAGGGTTCCCACGCTACCGGGAAATCAGGAAAATGTTGGGAGAAATGATAATTTTTTTCCAAAGTCCTTGAATTTTGCAAATATTGATGAAAGTCGGGTAAAATTTGTAATTTTTCGCCACCACTTGATGCCCGAAACAATCACGTAATTGAGTTGTAACTAAACTGATCGTGAGTTAAATTTACTGAGTTCTGACCAGAATATTCTTAGGGTGCAGTATGGATCATTTGGATGCCTGCAATAAACATATATGCTGAGTCAATCCAAACGCTCAGTGGATTAGATTCATCTAGTAGACTTTTATTTTCAAAGTCAGCTCGATATCATATCTTTCCTTACATGGAAGGTATGAAAACCAGTCTAGCATCACAAGAGGCCAACATGGTGGTGGCAAAGCATAGCCACTTATTGGGTGGCCTAGCAAACTTTAAACATTGTTAGATTGAGTGATACATGCATGAAATCGATATGAAAATTACTTATTTTCTCAGAAATTGTGAGTATTAAAATTGTTATGTCTTTAATCTGCTGTAAGACAAGCTAAAACTATGGCGTTGATGAAATGTGACCTGGTACTCATGATTTGCATTGCTAGTCACATGAGTACACAAATCTAACAACCCAAATTTTCAAATGTTGTAGAGAAAAAAATAAAAAAATATTAAAAGTTGTATACTGGTTGTAATAAAAACACAAAAATGAAAGAACACAAAATTGTCTATATTTATATATTCTGAGAACAACTTCTGGAGTTTTGTTGTATCACGTGACTACCACGTTGACATGTGCTCTCTGCTTGATAAATCAGACTGGCCAGATTGCTGGTTTTTACAAAAAGTATCTGTCTTTCATTTAATATAATTGAATTTCTGTATAACAACATTAAAAAGGAGTTTGTTGATGATATCACTTGACTATTGGACTTCTGATGTTGTCTTTTGAGATTTGTGAAGTTATGTGACTAGTAATGCAAATGGCGAGTACCGGGTCAGGTTTTATCTATGCCATAGTTTTGTCTAGCTTGTCAGTGGATTAAAGGCATAACGATTATAATAATTGCCATTTCTGAGAAAATAAATAATTTTCCTATTGATTTCATGCAGGTATAAGTCGACATACCATGAGTTTAAATTCCAAATTTTTGATATGCAATTGCAATGACCCCACACCCCAAACCTAAATGTCCAAATATGAAAAATGAGGTGGGAATATTCGGAGGAAACCCGGATTAGAAAACGGACTGCTATTCTTTTTACGCCAAATTTTGTAGTAATAATTGAACATAACTAATGACTTCGCTTTCATGTGTTTAATAAGACAGGAATGACTTATTTTTAGGTGAATGTTCTTTTATATAAAAAATTAAGATGCAATTTCAGAACCAGAATTACTGCTCCGGTGACCTAAGCAGTTAAAGTGTCCACCTAGAATGTAGGAGGTCACGAGTTCAAACCCCAGCTGAGTCATACCAAAGACATAAAAATGGTACTAGCAGCATTAAGGGGTTAGAGTTGGGGCTGGTCGGCCTGGTGTCAGGATAATGTGACTAAGGGGGACATCATGCTACATATCTGTGGCATAATGCCCCAGACTGCTAGACATCACTATCAACTGCCACACTGCAGACATTGTAGCGATGTTACTGAAATTTTTTAAAGCTATGTTAAAAATCCACATCACACATGCACACACAGAGAACCAGAATGAGCAATACTCATTTCCAGATCATTCCATGTTGACAGGGTCAGGTCCTTTATAACAGCTTATCAGTCAGAAATTGTCACCTGGTTTTCCTAGGGGGAATCCCATGACCTGAACTCAAATCTCATTAAACTCCTCAGCAAGATTTCTTTTACACCTTCCAAAGTCAAAAGGCTACAATAACATGTTTACTCCAATTAAAAGTTAAACCATCTTGAAGCCATATACTATGTTTGAAAAATGACCCTTACAGTCTATAATCATAAAAATTAGCACATAGATATACATAACAATATACATTGGCTAAAATAAATGTTCACAGACTAATCTTAGTTACTTGAATGCAGATACACGAGGAGTTGATTACTGTGTGTAAATTGATTTGACACTGTGGTGATACTTTTCATCAATTTGACAGAGTCTCTTCAGCAATTTAATATCTGGTTTTTCTGGTTGGTACTTTGGTGGGCAAATTAGAAACTCATTTCCAAAATTTCATTTTCATTGGTGCAGAATTGTATTACTTGAAATTCCACAAGCTGAAGAATCCAAATATTTCTGTTAAATTTTCATTTCCAGTATTGTCCCAAAACGTGTCACATTTGATTCAGCCTTGCAGAAAATGTTTTGTTCTGTCATACAAATTGCGGCCACTGGCATTGGTTGCCGTTTAGAAGTGAATGATTAGATACTAATGGGTATTATAACATAACTTGCATTAAGATAGCAGCAAACTTGCAGTATAACCTTGCTATTAGCTCAGATTTAAAACTGTGCTGCAAGCTTGCACAAGCTTACCAATTACACACTTGCAAACAAGCCTTAAGCTAACTGCATAAGAAATACTGATATGGCATTAATTAAATCATTCTATACATGGTCAAGTACCACCATATTTCTAGCTCATAATGTGTGAAAAGTATGAGTAATATCAAATATTAAAATGAAAATGTTACTATGCGGTGTGAACTAATTAGCATATCTTATTGTCACAATGAAAGAGAAGAATATAGTCATCAAATCAATTAATAATATTAAATAAAATAAAAATAAGATCATATGAATAAGTAAATAAGTGGGAAACTCCTCACATTTTTGTTCTGTATGGCTGTAGAAACTTATACTTTACATCCATATAGAAATCCATCTAGGGGAGGATGGTGTCAAATGGTTAGGCCCACTCTCCCATACGCCAAAATCATACTCTATTAGGTGAAAAACAAGATTGTTAGCCATTTGAATTACATTGAACCAGCTCTTCTAAACAAATCCTCTCAAATACATTCCAGCATCCTCCTCTGCTTCTGGTATGGTTCATGTAGATCCACTACAATAGATTACAGCAACATGTACACCTGCTTCTGGTATGGTTCATATACAATCCACCAAAATAGATTACAGCAACATGTACTGTATACAAGAGGGTCAGAAACTTTGACTATTTACCTCTTTGGTAAAAGCAATTAATTTATAGTTAGCATTCAAAAACCACTTAAGAAGTCTTAGAAAGATCTGTTCTCCTTTAAAGAGTTCCTAAAGTTTACCATTTTGAATGGGCTACAACACAGGTGAAATGAATGGTACTTTAGATCTTTAAACACAAAAAAAGATGCAAGGAAATTACTCACTTGATACTTTAAAACATTTTGAAATAGAATGACTGCCATCTTCTTCGAGAATGAAAAGAATTACATATAACGACCTCTGATCAATTATTGAATTTGACATGCCAGAGGAAATAAGGTCCCTAAGAACAAGGGAATGAGATTAACAAGCATGCATGTAATTTTATAATCTCGTCACACTATTGTTGATTACTGACAACATTACATTGTTGTACTGCAGTTTGACAGGTGCAGCAGTAAATAGTAATGATCTGCAAAGTTGTCATTTTAATGATTATGTGAAGCAAAATTACAAAGTCATCTCAAATGGCGTTTTTAAATTGTATGGAAAACAGTATGTGGCCGCCAAACTGCAGTTCCATAAACTGGCAGAGTGCAACACACTCTTGATTTTACTCACCAACATGATAACTCGATGATTTAGAATTATTTCGGGGGTTCTAGTATCAGTTGCTGCACTAAAATTGATTCTACTTGCAATGAAATTTCCCAGATTAATGAGTTAACTCGTGACAGTTCAGTTTTGAAAATGGAACCTGTTTGAAAACAAGGCTACTATGGTAGTTTTGTGATCTAGCACCTCAAATATGTTGTGTACGTATTTGGAAGTTTGTAAACCAGTCTCCAGACTGTAAACAAGAGGGAAGTAACAGCTGTTAAGGTTTCAATACCAAATTATTTCTTGGTTGGCAAAACCACATTTCATCACGCGTGGTTTTATTATTTGATTTCTTTTTTAAAAAAAGCAAAATTTGCGAAGCTTAATTCTTTACAAAATGCTGGCAGAATGAGATAGATCTCTCCCTCTCAAAGGAAACAAAAGCTATATACATTTTAAAGTTTTTATTTAGTATGAAAATAACTGACATTTATTTTATTCTTCTGGCAGGAGATTGTCATTGAAAGAGAAACAGGACTATTCTTTCAAAAACTTAATGCCAGAAGTTATTACAGAGACTATATTTGATGGTTCATACATTGTTGGTAAAAAGTATTTACAAATGCTTAACATAAAATATGGAATTCTTTATCTAGACTTTCCATTCACTGACACAATGACTGCATAGCTAATTCAGCGTACAATCACTAAAGAATCTCCTTTATGATAAAAAACCTCATTTATCTATCATGACTAATATTTTAAAAAGATATATTATTAAATTGGAAAAAAGGCATTTTTCGAAAAAAAATTACATTTTATATTTAGCCTAGGACAAGAAATAATTCAGTTTATTTTGAAATATATTAATTATGTTCATATTTAATTTAACATGGAAAAATGTTAAAATAATACATTTTATTTATGTAGCAGCTAAGTACAAGTAATTGAAGTTTTTAGCATATTTGCAAAATTGAAAATTTACATATATTTATCAGAAGTGCATTATCAGATGCTATGACGAAAAAAACCCCAAAATAACACTTGATTTGACAATGTAGTTTCTTGTACTGCACATGATATAGTTACAACATGTATTCAGTATTTCAGCAAGTACTGATCTCATGCAGAGCTGCCAACTATCAACTTTCATGACTGATTGTACTGCAAGCTTGTGCAAGCTTACCATCAAGAATTTTAGATTTTGCAAGCTTGCAGATTTGGAAAAATTCCTTTTGCAAGCTTGCCCAAGCTTGTGCAAGCACCCTGAGCTTGTGCAACTTAAACTAGCTTGTGGTAAGCATGCATTTTTGGTTTTGGCATAAATAGGTAGTGTAAAGTTAATTATTCTGTAAAAATCCAACTCACAATGACTATTAAATTTTGTGACAGGTTGGGTAGGACTACAATATAATTGTATTGATAAAGAATTTTCATAATTTTAACAATCTTGTCTTTTTGTTTGCCGCCCCCTCCGCCTACTGTGTATATTGTCTTTTCTTATTGTACCTGAAAAACTTGAAAAAGCAGCAATATTTATGGGTTTTACCACCAAGGTGTGAATACTACATGTATCTTGGATCAGATTGGGTAGGGAGGGCTGCTATTGAAATGGTAATTACACCTACTAGGTCCTTGACTGAGCTACAGTATATTTAACAATAAAAATTGAAATTTAACTTTTTTTCTCAGTTAAATGGTAATTAAACTAAAAAATCATAAATATTCCCTTTTTCAAACCAGATGGAAGCTTTCATTGTAATTGACCTATCGCCACTTGTCAATCACGCTGGATCAATTAACCAATCAGCAGGCGTAAATTAGACACACCTCCAGACATTGCTTAAGTCCGCCATTTTCCTCCGACAAGCTGCTTGTAGCAACAGTGAATTGATGATGATAAGTGTTGACAAATTTTGCAATGATTGATAATGGTGAAAAGAAGCCTTGTAATTCTGACAGTCAATATCCAGATTGTCTAAATGGAGGAATTCGATGTATTCTTTTCCCGAAATATAGGCGAAACTTCGATGGATAATGACTTGTCACGTGTACGGTAGCTGAATAAAGACACAATTGATGGCAATTACAACGTGTTTGTTTGCATAAAAGTATCTCCCATAGATAGCTTGAGGAAAAAAAAAAAAAAATAAAAATTGAAAAATATATATGTAAAAATTAACGTTTCAAGAATATAGGTGGAGAACCCCCTAACTTTCGGGCTTTGATATATATTATTTATTCTTGTATAGGAAGCACTGAACCCAAGGCTGCATTATTTTAAAGTTTGAAAATTTACACTTTAATGTTGGCTTGTCCCAAAATTAATGATTTATTGTCTCGATCTTTCAGACACTAGAGTGACGCTTTACTTTCTCATTGGGTTGAAGGAAGGATGGGGATACAAAAATGTAATTAGTAATAAAGAAATACAAAATAAAGGTTTCAGATAATTATCTTCCGATATATTAAGCATGCATTTACATGTTTACATCAACAGACATCATTGATCAACATTCCATCTGACAAACATAGCAGACCTTAAAATTATTATGTACAGCACTATACTTCTAAACAGTAATTATTTACGATTTTATTAATTTTTAACTCATATACTTTCAAGGCAGCATAAACATAAGTCAGATAAAATTAACAAAGATAACATTATCTGCTAAATACATCGGCATCTTTTGGGGCAAGTTTCCTTTCATGAATAAGTTCTTAAACAGCTTGCAATTGATTGTAATTATTTACTGAAATAAAACACTTAGGTTATTAATGTACGAACTTGAACTACATATATAAATATTGTCTACTGCAGTGTAATTAATGCAACTTTGTAATTTTATATTTTTAAGAATAATACAAATCACATTAAATAAACATATCACTGAAACTGAAACATATTTCTTTGCCAAATACTGCATGTTTGTCAGAGGTTAAGTCACGTGATTTGGTAGGTGGAGCGATCTATCGTCTGGCATAAGGTCAATTGATAAGCCTGCTCACAGTCCTTTTCCAGTTCCAGGAAAGTCCATTTTTAGTGAAGGGGTGGTACCTTTGGTGGTCTTCCATCAACAGAAAATATCCTGGTGTTAACACTATATGTTCATAATTAAATATCCTTGCCAGTAAACTGTTTTCTCCTTTTAGAAGTTTAATTATTCTAGGGACATGAGTACCTTGTACATCCTAACCTTTATGGGTTTGGGTAATTTTTTTTCTTTCAAATATACAACTAAGACACATGGAGAGTGTAGTGTAATAATATAAGCAACTTTGAGAGATTAGCACATTCCTCTCTGTTGGAAAAAAGATTAATACAAATATTTTGGGTTGTTATTGTCATTTTATGTTATAATAATCATTTTATGTTTATAATAACTGTGAGGTGAGTAAACTTTCACTCTCACTGTAATTCCATGTGTATTTACATTTGTTTTTATCAAAAAAGTTTACCACAGTAAATGTCTTCACTGACAATGGAAGAATACAGGTAAAATGACTGATCAATTATTTACCTAGTGTATACACAAGGGCACATGTAGTACTTGTTTACAAATAAGACTGAGTACACTGTACGATTATATAATATATATAGTGTGATTATTTCGTTTTCTTTTTTTACAGAATAATGTCAGAACAGTTGTGGGTCAATATACTGATTCCAGCCATACTTGTGCTTGGAGGAGGAATCAAAATGTTCCCACCCTCTCATCAACAAAATTTTTGGGTTTTTAACTCACAGACCCCTGAAGGCTCAATGAGAAAGCTTAGCTCTTCAGCTTGGTTGAGCATTCCAGAGCCCCAGGAGTTTATGGGACCATCTTCTTCTGTGGCATTTGAAGGCCCTCCTGAAAGAGGGACAGAATGTTTGGGGAGTCGATTGCCTCCACATGGAAAGGAGATGTCCAACACTCCTAATAATTAGGGTAGTGTATTGCTTCCCCCTGAGAGGGAGGTGGTCCTTGTGCTACAAGTAGCATGTTGCTCCCTTCTGTTAGGAGGCAGAGTACTGTACAGTCATGTTACTCTCTCCCATTAGGGACGTGGAGCACTGCACAAGTATGTTGCTCATGTTAGGAAGGTGGAGCAACACAAAACCATGTGGCTTCCTCCAGTTGAGGAGGTGGAGCACTGCACAAGTGTGTTGCACTCTCCTATTGGGGGTGCTTACCAGTTATTATGTACTTTTGAGAGAGTGATGTATGTATGGTAAAGTTGTTTGCATTTAAAACATGCACAGTGGAGAGAATGTTGCTGGCATACCTCTATGCTACTTTGATGTAATGTGGCTGACATTTCTTTGGATATTGTACTTTTGGAAATTGTAAATGATCTTAGCACACTGCTAACTAAAATGACTGCTCCCTTGTGCTCCAGAAATCAGCCTGAATTTGTCTAAAGGACACTATCCTTAGTAGCTTTTAAAATAGGGAAAATGAATTTTGCCAGACTAGACAATATCAGCTTTTGAAAGTGCAATGAATGAATTACCAAATATATAAAATGTAAAAAAAGTTATCAGCTCTTTTTTTTACAATTTACCTCTGAAGTTCAGGAAGTGAAAATGACCAAGTGGAGCTAGCACTTTTTGAAAGGTGCACATCTGGAGTAAGGCCAAGCTGTATACTCTATAACCCATATTACACCCATCAATCATACACCAAAATAAAGGGAATTAAAGGTTCTTTGAACAACACCTAAGATATACAAGGTCTTTTTTTAAATAGCCAGTATAACTAGTGAAGAAACCTGGAGGAAGTCTTTTTCTTTAAAATTCTATGCAAAATACGAAACTGTAGAGTGCCACCTTAAAACAAATATGAAAATGTATGCAATTATTTTTCTTATTTTCATATTATTATGTATGATGTTCTGAATAAAATGGTACATTAACATTGATTTTATGCATGAAAATAAGCTAATTAAGCTTATTTTGCTCTTGCTTACATAATTTGTCATGAGGCATGTTTGTGTGAGTAGTGACCTTAATTATGGGGAAATTAGAAGTCTTAGAATATAGGAATAAAGTCAACTTAAATTTAAAACTGTTGCATTAAGTAAAAGAAACATATATTGAAAATGTTTCTTTTAATTTATTTGCAATGAAATTAAATAATAAATGATGACAAAGCAAATTTGCTTTCTTCCATATTAAACAATAAGCTAATATTTTACCCTTTGACCTTTGACCTTTATGAACCTCACCTGTTCCATCCCTTTTCAAACTGTAAAATTTATTGTTGACATCCCAGGAATACTTATGGCTAGTTTCATGTTCCTGTCTTTCACCATACCACTGGTTGCTATGTTGACAAAATGCAATGGGCATTTTTAAAATAGCTCACATTATATCATAAGGGGGGGGGGGGTGCCTATACCTGTTTGAGACTCTGACAGTAATAAATACTGTTCTGCGGGGGGAAATACAGGAGAATTATTCAAAAGGACTGTTTTGATGCTTGCGACTTAAATATTTCAGTCATACAATCAAAATTAAATCATACAATAATAATACCTATGTACTCTTTATGGGGGTGCTCACCAGTTATTATGTACTTTTGAGAGAGTGATGTATGTATGGTGAAGTTGTTTGCATTTAAAACATGCACAGTGGAGAGAATGTTGCTGGCATACCTCTATGCTACTTTGATGTAATGTGGCTGACATTTCTTTGGATATTGTACTTTTGGAAATTGTAAATGATCTTAGCACACTGCTAACTAATTCATTGAATGACTGCTCCCTTGTGCTCCAAATATCAGCCTGAATTTGTCTAAAGTACACAATCCTTAGTAGCTTTTAAAATAGGGAAAATGAATTTTGCCAGACTAGACAATATCAGCTTCTGAAAGTGCAATGAATGAATTACCAAATATATAAAATGTTAAAAAAGTTATCAGCTCTTTTTTTTACAATTTACCTCTGAAGTTCAGGAAGTGAAAATGACCAAGTGGAGCTAGCACTTTTTAAAAGGTGCAAATCTGGAGTAAGGCCAAGCTGTATACTCTATAACCGATATTACACCCATCGATCATACACTAAAATAAAGGGAATTAAAGGTTCTTTGAACAACACCTAAGATATACAAGGTCTTTTTTTAAATAGCCAGTATAACTAGTGAAGAAACCCGGAGGAAGTCTTTTTCTTTAAAATTCTAACCCTATGCAAAATACGAAACTGTAGAGTGCCACCATTAGGGAGGTTGAGCACTGCACATATCATGACAAGGGAAGTGTGTTGCCTCCTCCCACACAGGTGGTAGTGCACCACTCCCAACATTAAAAGGGTAGTATGTCATACCTCTCAAATAGGAGAGATCAGCAGTGCATCCTTGTGAGTGCCAATGCACCAGTTGAGGATGATGTATTGTCCAATTATCAGTCAGTGGCTTCATGGTATAGGGATAGGGTATGTACGTTGTACCCCCATCTACCATGGGAGTGGGAATCTGCCTACCGGGGTCAGACTAGGGAAGGGAAACCTTGGTATCCCACTTTCATATTATCAAACTAATCCTTGTTGGATGCATGGTCCTCCACCTCAGGGTTGTGGTCTTGTATAGCCCTGTGGGCTACTGGACCTTGCCTGACAATGTTCTTGTTGCTACTTCTCATGAATAGATGATTTTATCAACATGGAGTTTTCACTGAGAGATTTATTATAAGTAGTTGGTCCTGCATGAAATGGTAGAAATAAATTGCAGCCAGGGTGGTTATAATGATAATTTTGTTACAACCACTTCTCCTCAATTGATTGTCATATTATCAGTATGGAGTTTTCTTTAGAACCTCTCTGGCAGTTTATAAGTGGACCTATGTTCAAACCTCCAAATCTAACCTCCAAAATGCTACTTTGTCCTGGTAGCCAGTTTGAAAAATTGTATGGCTACTTCCCTTGAATAGATGGTTTTATCATCATGGGCTTTTCACTAAACTCGAAAACAATATTTAGCAGGTCCTGAATGTAAATGGTACTGATCAAGTCAATCACAGTGTTCACCTAAAAACAAATCATGTTATTGCTATTCCTATTGAAATAATGGTGTCAGCTAAATAGGTTTTCACTAAAATGTGATATACAGTTTTAGTATGTCAGTGCAATCCTGGGTATGTAGAGCTGATTAAAAGTGAAGTTCTAAAAATGTAATGGTCAGCATTTCCCCAAAAATTGGAGCTGAATGAAAATGATGAAGGTCTGATGACAATGTCCAGGCACAGTGACTTGTACATTTACAACAGAATTTTGACCAGGTATTGTGTTTAGATGCATTTGCATTCCAGTAAACAAGTTGGTACAGCGTAATTGGTAATCCAGCTAATTTCAGGGTATAAATTGAATTGGCATATAGTGAGCATCACCGGTATAAAATAGGAATGAATGGAAATTTTTTTTTACTAAACTCAGTCTGCAGATAAATTTGAAGAATACCTTGAATTATATAATTTTAGTAACATTTAAAAGAAAATTAATCATGGATTTAACCAATCTTAGCATGTAGATATAACTTGACAATATATGGGATGAATTTATGATCTTCTAATGATATCACCATTAGAAAAATTTTTGCGCTGCACATCTTTTGAATTTGTTAACTCGGACATGTATTTTTTTTTTTTTTTTTTTAAACCAAAGTTTGGTATTTTGGAGTTTCTCAAGAATTTATGCAGTGATTTCAATACTCATGAATTAAAACAAAAAGGGCAGGAAGAAACAAATATCTTGAAATTCCTGCAATTTCTTTGTGGCCATTAGAGTGTCAGCTCCATCAGGTGACGTGTTGACTTCATACATTATCATATCATAGATACAAGCACATTTTCAGTGGCATATGTGACATTATATAAATCCCTGTACTTCAGATTACTGTGCCTCAAATGGTTTTACTCTATCATCACAATACACTTTCTAACATGTAATTTTCTTCTGCTCATAATTTATCGTAATATTGTATCCCATTGTTCACAAAATAATCCTCTTGTGGCTGCAGGGCATTGCCGTCAAATATAATGACTAATATGAGGGAAAATGAATTCCAAGTCTCCAAGGGCCATTATAAGTCCCATGGTAATTGAATGGTGCTACTATGGAAGTGGACTCGGGATATGTCTTTGCAGTTTTTGTGTCCCCGTCATGATTGTTTAGTCAGATGAAAACATGGAATACGTATGTAATAAATTGTTTACTTTGTCCATCTTGAAGTTTTTAGTAATAGTTGGGTTTTTGTTTGGTTGTTTTTTTTGGAGTTTAATATAATTTGCAGACATAATCTCAGGTCTGCAATAACGTAATGTGTGGATGTATTCAAGATCTGCCATCATATAATGTACAGACATAAACCCAGATCTGTCAGCACATAAGCCCAGATCTGCCCTCACATAATGTGCAGACATAGACCCAGATCTGTCATCACATGATGTGCTGCTATGAAGCCATTTCTGCTTAACGTACTGTGCAGATATAACCAACAGATGTGTGTGTGATTTGGATTTTAATGTAGCTTTAACAATTTTCAGTCATATCGCGAAGACGTCTGCAGTGTGGCAGTTTATAGTGATGTCTAGCACTGGGGCATCATGCTGCAGACATGTAGCATCATATCCCACCCAGTCACATTATCCCGACACTAGGCCGACCAGTCCTAACACTAACCTCTTAATGCTGAGCACCTAGCGAGGCAGCTGTTAGTACCATTTTTATAAGTCTTTGGTATGACTTGGCTGGGGTTCAAACCCACAACCTCCTGCATCTGAGGTGGACACTCTAATCACTGGGCTACTGGAGCGGTCAAACCACAGATCGGCCATCACATAATGTGCAGACAAAAACCCAGGTCTGCTTTCACATAACTTGCAATCATAAACCTGTATCTGCTTTCACATCATATGCAGACATATTTCAAGATCTGCCATCACATTATTTGCAGTTATAGAACCAGCTTTGCCATTGCATAATATGTAAACATAGACCCAGATTTGCTTTCACATAATGTGCTGAGATAGACCCAGATCTGCCATCACATACAATGCAGAGATGATTCCAGATCTCCCTGCACATATGGAGTCATAAACCTAGATCAGCTTTCACATAATGTGCAGACAAAATAATAATAATAATATAATAATAATAATGACTTTGTTTAAAGAACCTCATTTGGTCAATTTACCAATCTTCCATGAGGCCTTCTGTAATGACATTTGTACAAAATATATATATATATATATATATATATATATATATATAATGCATAATTTTTACAAGTTAAGGTGTCTTTAGACAACAAATTCTGTTAAAAACTAGACAATGTATCTACTACTACAATAAAATATGTGCAGGGATTCAAGGATGAGTACTAACAGAATTCGTACAAATAGTAGTTGTGAAAAACATTGTAGGTGAGTACATGATAACAATGTAGTAAAAAGTAGTAGTACTGAATTAAACAAAATTATACAAACGATTGTTTCGGTAGACGTTGACTAAGAAGCTTTTTAAAAGCTTGGGATGTGTCAGCTGACTTTATATAAGGTTGTATGGAATTCCTAGTTTGACTCCAAAGAAAGCAAAACTCTTCTTACAAAATCATACAAATGACTCTTTCTGTAGATTTCCCTAGATGTTGACTAAGAAGCTTTTTGACAGTTTGGCATGAGTCTGCTGACTTTATATAAGGTGGTATGGAATTCCATAGTTTGGCTCCAGAAAAACCAAATCTCTTCTCATAAAACTCTGAATTTGGTTTAGGTAAATATAACTTGTTGTTTGAGATGGCTCTTAGTTCATACATATGTACTTTTTTAACAAATTTAAAATTACATTTAAGATAATCAGGAGCCAAGCCATGTAAGGATTTATGGACTAGTAAACCCATCTGAAATTGTGTTTCCTGCTGAAATGGAAACTACTTCATGGTTTTAAAAAGATTTGTCGATGGTGTATCTAAATCAGCGTCAAGAATAACTCTAGCAGCTCGTTCTTGAAATTTCAGTAATCTTTCCTGATTTTCTGTACCACTATTACCTCAGATAGAACAACAGTATTCTAGGTGTGGCATGATATCTGCATTGTAGAATTTCTTTCTCTGTTCTTGAGGGAGATAAGATTTTATTCTGTTCAAAAGATAAAGCAGTGAGTTAACTTTTTAATGACCTTGTCAACTTGTATTTTCCAGCACAAAATATTGTCTATCGTAATGCCAAGTAGATTTTCATTTTCATCCTGTTGTATATCCATTCCTTTTATCATTACTTTGAGATCATTTTTTTCAGCTTTTACTCTTACTCGACTACTTGTGATCATGGCTTTTGATTTGGCTGCATTTATCTTCATTCTATTGCGTTCACACCAATTATTTGTTTTTACCAAATCTTTATTTAATTTAGTGCTAATTTCATGGCCTGTTGATCCAATGTTATATAATGTAATATCATCTGCGAACATGGTGGTGGTGGATAGCTCAATGTGATAAGGTAAATCATTGATGTACAGCAGAAAGAGTAATGGTCCAAGAACTGATCCTTGTGGAACACCTGATTTTATCAGTTTCTTATCTGAAAGTTTATTTAAAATAGAAACTTGTTGTCTGCCTTTAAGACAGGATGAGAACCAAGTTAAAGTTTCATGGTTAACTTGATATATGCTGAACTATTCCAGCAGCATATTGTGATTTACAAGTCAGAAGCCTTTGTAATGTGAAACAAATGCTGTGCCTACGAGGTTACTTTGATTTATTTGTTACGAATATGTAATTAAATTACTTGTGTGTTAGTTTTAAATTCTTTTTTATTTTAATTTTGTTTCATTACATTTTATTGTATTGATAATTTTCATTGGATTTGAGTCTCTTTTCCGAAAATTGGCTTGACCCGATTAGATTATAAGATTTCTTCAGCACTATTTTTAGCTCACAGTTTTTGTAAACATCGAGTGAATATGATTGGTTATTACCAAGGTCATTTCAGCCCGCATGTTAGCTGAACTGTAAACAGTCTTTCTTCTTTTATATCTTTTGAGTGTGAGAATTTGGTCCTTAGATAGGGCTGCTACGTGACAAATTTCATTTTTTTCTATTGTGTTGTTCAAGTGTTAAGAGAACACATGATCTATCACGCCAGAATGGGATGTTTTAGTTGGGTTTAATACCCATTCTGAGAGCTTTTCAGTTAGTCGTATTCTTAACACCTTGAAGGTACAAGGTGTTTTATATTGTTGAAGCCAGATTGTTTTTGAAGTTCATTTGTTTTTGGAATTTAATAATTTATTCTCTAGAAAACTAAACAAGTGTACTTTTTTGTAAAAAGTTCTGGGAGAAAGAAATTCATTGGAAATTTATTCTGGAGTTTAACGGAAACATTATAAACTGTGATTCAATCGAGGATCTGTTACCACCAGTACAATGACCTAATCTGACGTCATCGCCACCATATTGGAATTTCATCGAGATTCGAACCTGGATTCTATTAGAACTGTTTAGTGATAGGACTTGTATTTTTCAATCTTAGGGTTAAATTTTGGATTATATTCACAAACCATTAAGTCCTATTTCCAATTTTTACATTGTTTTCTAGGGAAATAAATTATTTTGTTAAAATATACAAAGCTTGTTGGCTTCACTCTTTTCTCTTGTTATTTTTGTATGAGCATACATGTAACATATTGCTGTAAACCAATTATCCACCATTCTAGTTAGTGTAGTCTGGCATGAATGTCCTTCATGGAAGCCTGACTGTTGTGAATGTAGCAAATTAAATAATTCCAGTTAGTTTCTAAATTACATTACAAACATGTCTTTCTGATATCTTTGAAAGTGGTGAAAGTTTTCTGATATCTTTGAAAGATCTCCCTTCTGTATTGGAGTTACTTTTGCCAGTTTTAGCCTGTTTGGAAAAACACCTGTGGAAATACTTAGATTGAAGATATACATAAGTGAAGGTTCAATCGGTTGAAATGAGAGTTTTAGGAATTTAAATCTTATATTATCTAGATCTGTTGCTGTAGTGACATCAAGTTGGTCTGATCCATTTAAAATGAATTCAAAACTTATTTTAGGTATCTTGAAGCACTCTTCTTTGCTAAGTTTTGAAGAAATATGTTCATTTAATTCATCCCTGGTTAATCTTTTATGAGCTGTTTTTCATTTATGTTCACAAAGTAATGATTGAGTGCATTTGCAATTTCAAGAGGTTCTTGCTTAATATCACCATTTTCATCACTCATACATATAAATGGCAGGTTAATGACAGATTTGCCTCTCAAGTCATTGAAGATTTTCCAGAGTTTTCTAGGATTCTTTTTTGTAATACTTGATAATTCAGTGGAATAATAAGTTTTCTTTGCCTTTTGAATCATTGACTTTACTCTGTTTCTCCATAATTTGTAATTGTGAGCATATTTTAATTTATGAAATCTATCACTTGTCTTCAGTATATCATGTGTGATCTAGTTTGGTTGATTTTGTTGTTTGACTTTCTTGAAATTAATTGGAGCTTGAGTGTTTAGGGTGTCATTAAACATATCTGTCCAGATGTCAAGAGTATCTAATGGGTCATCAAAACATTCAGTTACTGACCAAGGGATATCTTTCATTTCTTTAAGGAATATTTGTAATTTAATCTTTTCATTATTCATTATTTGATATATTTGTGATGATAACTTTTACTTTTTGACTTAATTTTCATGTACAGCTTATAGGATAATGATCACTTTATGGAATATTGGGGAAGTGCAGTTTCTATTATATTGTCAGCATTGTTAGTGTAGATGTGTCATGTGATCAGTTAGTGTTTCAGATACCTGTGTTAGCCTAGTTGGTATGAACATGAACTAGCTGTTGATAATTCAGGGAATTCATGGTTTTAATAATGCATTGATTGGTTTCATAAAGCAAATTGTTATTGAAGTCACCCATTAAACAGACTTCTTTGATTCCTATATACAGAGTTTCAAGTTTATTTTGAAATACAGCTTACCAGGTATGGTCAGTGTTTGGCTGTCTGTGTACAAAGCCTATCAGTAATACAAATGGTTTTTATGACTCATTTCCAGCCAGATTATTTCCATACCAATTTCGTGAAGATCGTATTGACATTTGAAAGAAATTCCATCCTTAATGTAAATGAGAAGTGCATCACCCTTTTGGAAAAGTTGGTCTTTTCTTTGAAAACAATAGTTAGGAATTTTAGGTTCATCATTAAGAAAAAGTTCATGTAAGAAGGTTTCACTGAAAGCAAAAATATCAGTTACTGAATTATTTCCTGAAAGAAGTACTTTGATTTTGTCTAGTTTAGGAAAGAGGTAATGGATGTTCAGATGGGAAATTTTGAGACCTTTTTTGCTGAAGCCACTGATTTTGAGAGAATTCTAAGTTTTGATGGTTTTGAGATGAATGATACAGAATATCTGAAATATTATTTTCACTATCAATATATGAACCATGATATTCCTCTAAATTTTGTTTTATACATTGTCCTAAGTCAATTGACTATCAACTGTTTTTCAGAAGATTTTTCAAATAGTCGTGAAACACATTTAACAGTTATGTCAGTAGCAGTTAACATATTATGGTCACTTTCATTGATGGAGGCACTTAATGGGATTGCATCAGAGGTAATTCCATGGACATCATCACTCAATGGGGTATCTGTAGTTTGTTTTTTGTCATCACAGGGAGAATTACACTTAGTAGATTTTATAGGAATTTTTTAAGATTGTGGAAAATTGTGTTTGGTTGTTCAACTATTATTGCCCCATCTTCATTGCCATTTTCGTAATACTGCATATTTGAGTGGAACATTTCACAGTGTTTTGCCTTATGCCCATATTGTAGACAGTCATGACACTGTATTTTGGTTGTGTGTCTGCATGATTGTACATTATTACCAAATTCAAAACAGTAGAAACATCTCCTTTATTTCTGATGATGGTTAGAACACTTTGCATGGTCCCAGTTGCATTTGTGATCTTCATTTCTGTCCTTTAGAGGTGTCATAGGTGTCCTTTTGTATTGGGAAAATCTCATTTACTGCATTGAGAAAGTGGGATAAACCCTTCTTATTTAGGCAGATTTTGTCTTCGCCATTAAGTGTTTCAGAACTAATCCAGACTTGGTCACGAATCCATGTTCAATGTTTATCATTTTGTGATTCCACTCCTGACATAGATGTTTAATTAGACAATTCAACTCATGAATGTCTGTGTCAATTCTTGGGCATGCACTGCATAAAAAGACTGAGCAGTTAAGATTTTCCAGGTATGTGTTTAGAATGTTATAAAAATTGGTTTCAATCAGGTCAGTATAAACATTATTACGGTACTTACATCATTGCAACCAACACTGATTATAAGGTTTCATATTGAGAAAGGTTAATTTTTCTTATGGCATCATATAATATGACCAGTTTCTGCCCCAGGTAAACACTTAACTTGAGCCTAAGGTTTCAGACCTCTTTCATTTGCATATTTAATAATGGAGTCTTCGATTATGACAGTGGTTTTTTTCTCCTGGAATTATCATATTCTTTGATGTTCTCTTCTCCGTCTTGTGTAGAATCCAGTGTATTATGAAATCTAAAACTGTTATGTCTAAGATATGAAGACACTTTATTGCTATTTGTGACATTTGTGTTGTAGAGTTTTTCCCATTATAGCTTATGGGACTGTAGGGCTTTGCCCTATATTTTGAGTGGGTTTGAAATTATGATTTTCCTTCTGGGCATTTTCTTTTATTTTCATAAGCCTGCTTATTTCACTGATATGCTTTTGTGACTCTTCTTTGAACGTACTTACAATTTCTTTTTTCATATTTATAATGTCTTCCTGCACTGCTGCTAAAATGTCAGGATGCATACTATTTAAAGCAGCATAGCCATATTTCAGCTGCATAGTTTCTGACAGGAGTGATTCTTTGTCTTTTATTTAAATTTTGTTTTACTTTCTCTTTAATTTTTGTGTTGTACTCTTCTAGAATAATTAGGCAACAGCTTGATCTCTTAATTAGGTCACATCTGACCTTTTATTTTTGTTTTTTCAAGGCTCATAAATTTAGTCTTGAAGTCTGATAGCTGTTCAAGTTTTTCATGTTTATTCCTTGCTGTCTCCTGTTTGGTTTTTAAAGACTCACATTCCTTTGACAGTTTATTGACTTTTGTTGTTATTTTGCAAGTTCTTGTTTAAGCAGTTTGTTTCGCCTCATTAGGGCTGTCATGTCTTTTTCACCCAGCAGTTCAGAAACTTCATCTGACTGAGCATAGCCTTTATGATGGCCTTGGAGAGCAATTCATTATTGCTTTCTCAAGCTAGCTTAGCTGAAATCCCCAATCTGCCATCACATAATGTGCAGACATATACCTGGATGTACCCTCACATACTGTGCAGACAGATCAATATTCTGCCTGCACATAATATAATATGCAGACAAGGACCCAGATCTGTCATCATATGATGAGCAGATATAAACTCAGATCTTCATAACATTATGTGCAAACATAAACCCAGGTCTGCCTTAACAAAAGGTGCAGACATAGACCTAGATCTATCTTCACATAATATGTAGACTTATAATAGACTTAGATCTGCCTTCACATGATGTGCAAACATAAATCCAGATTTGCCTTAGCATAATGTGCAGACATGGACCCAGATCTGTCTTCACCTAATGTGCAGACATAAACCCATATCTGCCATTTGTGGACACAGACCCTGATCTGCGATCAAATAATATATGTGATGGCAGATCTGGGTCTGTGCTGTTCACAGTTGGGCAGGTATGGTACACCAAAAGAATAGTTGACACTCAAACACCTCAGGTTTATTATTTGAAGTAACAGTGAATGGAAGTGCAGCATCACAAGTCTGCAAGATAGGAAATGTCATGAAATTTCAAACAAATGAAAACTACTTGGGATAAGAATCCTTTCATGGTTATGTGGTACACATACGATTATTACAACTTATGACACAGTAGGCTGGAAAGCTTGATAATTTAAAAGAAAATGATGAAGCAAAGAAGCTCAGTTGTCTGGCCAGTTATACATTTGTATTGATAATCCTATATGAATATGTTGAAACCTTATATTGTATGGTAAATACCTTGTCTATCACTTAAGTCTCACCATGATGGCTGCAGTGGGAAATATTTTTTAGGACTTTTGTACTTGCATTTATAAACTTAATATGCTAACTTGAGTACTTGAAACTGCTGTTGTTGAAGGCACAAATAAAATTTTACTGGGGAGGGTGGAGAAATATTCCCCCCTCCCTTTTGACAGGAACTGCAATGGTTCAGTGTTTAGTGTGCCAGAATGGCAACCAAAAGGGTACAGGTTTGAATCTATCTTTAGATCAACCTGTGAAAATCTTTTGTGACTGGTACAGTGGGAAATACGTTGATCCAAGCTGTCTCTCT
This sequence comes from Megalonaias nervosa, assembly GCA_016617855.1. Lineage (NCBI taxonomy): Eukaryota > Metazoa > Mollusca > Bivalvia > Unionida > Unionidae > Megalonaias > Megalonaias nervosa. Next base: position 52,578 of record JAECUM010012251.1, read on the forward strand.
ATTACTTCTGTTGCTGATTTCTTTTTCAAGAAGAAAGATGTTCAGTATTAACTATCAAGTGCAGTGAAGATGCCATTTCCAGTACACTTAAATTCTCTCAGAGCTCAGCAATCAGTTTGGATTTGCACCTTGCTGATCCCAATATTTTGAGCTGCAGAGACCTATCTCCTCTCCTTTTACACCCAGATGGAATCTGCCTTGTGTTTTATGGGCCCTAACCAAGACCCCCTATAAACTGTTGAGTGAGGAGGCTTTTCAAGATTCTGTTTTTACTTGCTTTAGCATCTTTAAGAAGATGCAGTGAGATTCATACATTGTCTGTTGACACTGGTTATCTCTGATTTAATGGCAATTATGATTCCTTTTCTTGCCTTGTGAACTGGGATTTTTTGCCAAAACTTTATTTCTTATGATAGCTCCCTCACCTATAGAGGTCCAATTCTTAGTTAAATCCATGCTGTATATGATCAGGATAGGTTTTTATGCCTAGTTAGGGCCCTGCATTTTGTATCTACATGCCTTGAAAGGAAAAAGAAAAGTTGGGAGAAATCATTTCCTTCTTTTTAAGAGCTCCATTGATATTGTTGCCTCCACTATTTCAAGGTGGACTGCTGCTACAATCCAAAGAATTTTTTTCAGTCCTTACCGATAGAGACCTTTCCTTTAAAACACTAAAAGATCATGGGGTTCATGCTGCCTCATGGGCCTATCTAAATCGTTCTTCCTTGGAGGACATCATGAAGGCAGCATTTAAAGCGATCCCATACTACCTTCTCAACTTCTTCTGCTTGTTGGCACAACAAAGTGCAGGCATTTTTTATCAGGTACCCATGGTTGCAGCACATTTGACCCAGACTGAGACCAACAATCTGTAAAGTGGATATCTGCCTGAAATGATAAGTAGACTTCAATTTTCTCTGTATTTGTATCAATTTAACACATCGGGCAACCCATCTTACTGACAAATTTGGTTGCGAAGTAGTGATGGGTAATTTGTTGCTGCTGTTAAAATTTATTTTTGGGGGGGCTAAAACTAATTTTATTTAGTTTTGTAAAATTCAACAAATAATTTTATTTTCCTTGAATACAGAGTGAACATTTAAAAAGAAATTACAGTATTGTGAATTAAATTCCAAATCCTAAATGTTTTATCGTAAGTCGAGATGCATAAAATTCCAGTTGAATTCCAGTGGTATTCTAAATAAGTTCGAATACTGAATATGCTGATGTGCCTGTAGTCTTGAATGTGGTAATGGGCATTGGAGTGTGATGATGTGTTAAGTCTTTTGATGTATCACAGTAATATAGTCCAAAAATTTGGAATTCCAAATTCCAAATTGATGTTTCTGTCCAAGAATATTATTGATGAGCACTTTGTGTTTCCATGAATAATAATTTGAATAAATAATTCCACCCCAAAAAAACCAACACAACAGTAAGACTGAATCTGCTTCAACATGTTAGGGCAAGAATGAGTAATATTTCAACTAAACAATATTATATAAAAAAAACTAAGACACAATAATTGAATCATGATGAAGGTCAAAAGTTCATTTCTAGAACATTATAAGTTGTCAGCAAGATAAGGTCTATTACTAAAATTCTAATAAAGAACATTGCAAACATCAGGTACACCAGGTTTTTCCATGTGGGAGTACCAGTGTCCTAAACTTAGATTAAGATAAACGTGTTTACCTCCATAAATAATGATCCTAATATTTAATCTATACTCACAGAGAAATATTAGCTATATATTATGTTCTTTGCAAAATAATGTCCCTGGTCAGGTACTGTACATAGTGAGCTTGAATTTGAACAAGGTCAGGTACAAAATACAAATATATTTAATTATAATGTAATCATGTAAGAAAAGCCAGTAAATGTCACTCTTTAAATTAAGTTTTTTTATTTCAAGTAACATATTTTGCATTTAACAATTGCATATTTTGCATTTAATAATTGGATACTGACATAAGTGAAAAAATGAAAAACTTTGAAATTTAAAATATTATGTACAATCTTCATTATTTTAATCATTCAAAATATATTATAAATGAATGCATTATACATAATAATAAAAAGGTAATAAAACTGTTTATTTCTATTCATGAAGTTCTACTTTAGTTTTCAGTAGAGATATTTGTGTCTTTATGATTCACTTTTATGTATCTAAATATCATTTATCCATACTATATATACATTTTTTCATGCCAATTATGCATTTAAGATTGTAACGAGAACATATGAGAATGATTTTAAGCTATGACATCATCTTGTTTATGTCATGTTGTTTACATCGTTGATCACATAGAAACAAATGTATTTAATGATGTAAACAATATTTATTTCAGTCTGAAGAGGCAGTAAAATGAAATCGGTCACACATTTTATATGCTAGTGTTGTTTACTTTGTAATATTTTAACTATTAGTCAAATATACATGTGATTAAAAATTACACAAGATGAAGTCTTAAAAATTACACAAGATGAAGTCTTAAAGATTACACAGAATATACATCAAGCAATATAATATTTGTATACATGTGAAAGTGAATCTGCAATTAGATTATTATTTCCTTTGATGCACCTGATATCAATATTGTATTCATACAACATCAAGCTCCACCTTAATAATAATCGATTTTTGTTTATCATCTTCACAATGAAAGTAATGGAGTTGTGATCACTGAGTACAGTAATTAGCTGAACTAATACACACTTCAAAGTGTTGCAAAGCCAATATCAAAGCCAAACATTCTTTCTCAATTGAGGAATGATTTCTCTGGTGCTTATTTAATTTTTTTAGAAAAATAGCTCACTAGATAAGCTACACCATTCTTGTCTTGAATCAATACTCCACCAACCCCAACATCACTTGCCTCAACAGACATTTAAATGATTTTAATTTGGAGCTGTTGTTGTTGTTGTTGTTGTTGTTGTGGGGCTTAACGCCATTTTTCAGCACACGATAGGCTATACATGGCGCCAGTATTAATGGTGGAGGAAGAAACCGGGAAATCCGCGGAAAGAACCACCGACCCACGAGAAGCTACTGGCAAGCTTTCTCACATATCCACATTCGCCGAATCTTAGACTCGAACCAACGCAGACAGAGGTGAGATGGCAGTGATCCGTAACGGAGAGCGCTTTAGACCACTCGGCCACTCGGGGCCCCTAATTTGGAGCTGTAAGAACTGGTGCACTCTTAAGTATGGTCTTTACGTTATCAAAAGTTTCCTCACATTTTTCGGACCAATGAAACGTGGTTTCCTTCCTAAACAAATTGGTCTTCAGTTATGGAAATATCTGAACAAAATTTCTCAATAATATTCAGCCATAATTCAGAGATAGCCTTCACCTTAACTTCTATAGGTTTAACTTGTCCATGTCCCACAATATATCCTAGAAACGAAACACAAACACAGTACAACTCATTTTTACTTAAATTAATTGACTTAAATTAATTGTCAAATTTGCAACACTAAGTCTAACAATTTCCAGTGTCATTGTAGATGATGTCATTGATGTAATCATCACAGTTATCTAGACCAGATGTAATCATGTTCATTAAACATGGAAAAGCGAACATATTACCCCAAACAGCATTACTTTATATTGATGAAGTCCGTCTGGAATTAGGAATGCCAAAATTTCCATAGTCCTTTTGGTGAGTGGAATTTGCCAGAATCCTTTCAAAAGGTCAAATTTGGTGATGTATTTTGTATTTCTAATTTTGTCAATGTTGATTGTTGGCAATGGAATTGAATCTGTTTAGGTCAAACTGTTTACTTTTCTATTGTCAGTGCACATGCAGAAAGTATTGTCTGCTTTTGGCACAAGAATGCATGGTGAACTCAAGTCACTTTTACTTTGTTCTGTGAAATCATTCTGTAGCAAATACTGAATTCTTTTATTGAGCATTCCTGTTTGAGAGGATTCATCCTACATGGATTCAGTTTTGCAAATGTGGAATCTACAATTTCATTGTCATGGTAGATTTTATTTGTTTGTGTTGGAACATCTGAAAACAAGTGCTCATATTCAAATAATAGCTGTTATAGTTCACTCTTTTCTTGCAGTTGTAGATGTGAAAGTTTCTGGTCCAGATTATTCAGTATTTCTGAATTCCAAAGATTGGTTACACCAGAGTTGCCACAGTCCAATTGCATTCCATCACTTAAATCCTCACTGTGTGAGACAAGTACAACAAAATTGACTTCTTGATTAATATGGTTATCAATATCAACATACTCCTTTAACACTAACATTTCAGGAGTATTAATAGTATAATTTAAGCAACTTACTTAAAATGGCTACCTCTATTAACATGCTCCTCCTATTGTTGAATGCCATATTGCCACCCCACTTTGATGTCCTGGCATAAGGCAATGAAAAATGTGACTATTCTGTACATGGTCATTTGAGGTGAATGGGTGGACCTTGTCTTTTTGACAGTTCTCCAGTCTGTGGGAGGATGTATTCACATTGAATGGATTAGATTGTTAGACTTGAAAAAGTAAAAGCTGTGCAGTAGTGATGGGTAAGTATTGCATAATTGAAATTAGTATTACCCCCCCCCCCCAATTTTGATGCATTCACAACTTCCCTGTCAATCTATATTTCATAAATTGTCAATGTGGCCCTAATGGCATCTATCAGCATACATTTGAGGTATGATCTGTACGACTGACCTCGAAAATGCAAATGCATAGAACTACAATTCAGCAATAATTTGCTTCTTTTTCATCTATTTCTTGATATACAGGTAGGTACATTGATGGATTTTTATCGATGTATTTTGAATATTGTTAGTCAATCAGTTTATAAGAAGCATTCAGATATATTTCGAAGGTTGCACAAAAAATGTAACTGGAAAGTTTGCTGGCAGATTTGATATTTGTTACTGTCATAGTGCAGTGAGTTTGCTTTAAATGAATGGATAAAATTAATACATTTTTTTTTTAAAATGTGAAAACATGTACAGAAGCTGAATATTTATATTCCTCCCAAAAGCTAGCTCATGTAATTCTATTTTCCTCCAAAAAGCTTGCTCATGTAATTCTATTTTCCTCCAAAAGCTTGCTCATGAAATTCTATTCTCCACCAAAAGCTTGTTTATGTAATTCTATTTTCCTCCAAAAAGCTTGATCATATAATTCATTCTGATTTTAACTGTAATGCAAAAACCAAATCTAGCAGGCTCTCACTAATGTAACCACTGATGTGCACAGGTCATAAAAACTATATTCATTTTACCAAATGCTAACCACAGCTGTATCTTAGAGGTATTTTCAAAATTCAAGTAAACATGGTTAAAATCCCTATGATTATGCAAGGTTATATTTTGGTCCTGTGCTCAATTCTCAAATTACAGAATTTCTATTTCATAGCCAGACATGACTGTTATCATGGAACATGTGCTTATGTCATTATACACTTTCTTAAACATCATTTACAATTTCAAGTTTTTCAGATTTTGCCAAGATATTCTCAGATAAACTGATTTATAAGTTTACAATTTTTCCATTCAAAACCTCTTCATCTGGTATTACAAAATACTTTTTATATAATGCCCTTTATTTTAGGTGCATGTAATTGGTCTCCATTAGATTAAGACTTAAAGACTTTTAAAGAAAGTGATATTGCTACCATGCTGTTAACATGATTCCCTGGGTTTGTTTTTCAAATCTGTCTTTGGATCATCATTAAATGAATATTGTTTTATTCCTGTCTTTTACTAATTTTATTTCAATTTTTTGGTGCATAAAACTGCTGAAGTCAGGGAGCTTGGCAGCAATATTCCTTGCTTCTTTGACCTCTAGTTTCTTATTCTAGACTCTAAGTTTCAAGATTGGTTTATTTGTTTTACATTTTTGCATAACCTTTAAAGTGTGGCCAGCAGGCCAGACTTGTGACTAAATGATTGCATGTTCAAATCCTACCATTGGATGAGCTGCAGGGTTGGCTGCCATGGTTCATTATTGGGCAAGGCACTTTACTATGATTACCTCAGCACTAAATATTCTGCTTGTGTTGCTTTTGCAATTGCAAAAACACCAAACCAAATCAGTTGTCTTTAAAGGTTATTTGAACCTTTCCTCATATCCATACGTTTAAAAAGGCCTATTGCTTGTGATTATTTTTTTTTCAAACACACATGAGTATCATGCTAAATGTAAATGCAGCAGTTAGTTTTTAAAGCTTCATTTTCATATCCAAAATAATGCCATTTGTAAGGCCTCTGGTTCTACCATGGGAGGAATACTATAAGCCTGTAAAGTAAGAGGAAATAATGGTCAATACAGGAAAGTTAAAAAAATCAGAGGGATTTAACTGTTTCATGCATTTACGCTGAAAGGAAATTGTAGTAACATAAAGGATAACAAAAAACTCCTGACAATTAAGGAATGAACATAAAACATTGGCATACATTGAACGGAAATAAAAAAATGATTTTGGAACTTGATAAATGTTTTATTGATCTGATTAATGTGAACATTTCATGACCAGTGTAAATGTTCTGGTTACAGAATTCATTAACGTAACAGATTTGCTGTCATCTTTTTACTGTCACAGCAAACTAAATTTTTGGCAATTTAGTAAAGTTTGCTTATGTGTGGTACAAGTTTATGCACTTTATTACCTATGCTCATTATATATATATATATATATATATATATATATATATATATATATATATATAATTTTCACAAATATGATTTTCCTCCAAATTTTGCACATACTCAAGTTGTGTGAATAATAGATACTGACTGTATCTAGTTTTTAATACACTAATTTTTTATACACTGTGAAGCCATAACAATTACAATGATTATGTCCTTGAAGTTTTAGTACAGAGAACTGTTTCTTATTAAATATTTTTTTACAATGTTTGGTATACTTTTAACTCTTTATTTGGCAAGGTGGACATTGACCAGAGTGTGTAAATTTGAGATGTGCAGTATTACTGGCACACTGGTTTACTGAGGTATTTTCTTTCCAGTGGTATGTTCGCCAGTACTTTTTCACTGTACTGATTCTTTGGTAGTGTCCATTGGCAAGAAATCTATGGAAATTCCTGAGTAATCTTGTTAAGAATTTAATGATATTAGCAGCATGTTTTCATTTTTTCTGACAAAATAGTTCAAAAAATTATTTTTGCTTTTTACGAAACAAACTCATTTTGTATAAAATATTACAAATATGTATGATCCTTTAATCATGTATTTGAACATGATCCTTTAATCATATATTTGATACATGTCACATGGTGGCCAAATGGAACATTGTGAAAGATGTTCTGACAAATCCAACTTTTGGAAAAATTTCATTTTGAAAACACTGTGTACTTTTGTTTAGTTATTTACTAATGTATGTTAATGTGTTCAGTACACATTTCTTTGTAAGACTGAAAATCATCAAAAGATTTTTATGAGAGCAATTGTTTTCTGTTCGAAATTTTTTCTCATTAGTTGAGCTTGTTCTATGTTTACCCAGGCCCCTCTCAGATAAATATCTTGACCAGGTGTTGGCATCCCACTCAAAGTTTCTCTGCCTATTTCATCAATAGTGTAGCTAGTCAGTTGTAGGCTTCAATGTCAGTACTTCCCATTTTTATCAGCAAAATCTCCAATTTCAGCACATACACAATGTCTTTTACCTCCCACTTCAGCTACAGTTTTTAACAGCATAGTTTATACAGCAATCAACATACACATTGTGAGAAAGGTACTGGTGATTTAAGTTTTGGTTGGGGGACAGGCTCCGATTTTCTCTTAACCTGTTTTATTTTCTTTTATCACAACATAATATTTTTGAAATAATATAATAGAGATAATATGGTTTTAATTTGATTTAAATCAGAGCAAGATATTTTTCTACCTATTGGCTAACAGAAATTTTTGTAACAAGTCCCAGGTCCGTGGCATAACATTAAATTGTTGGTCCCTAATATAATTGTGATATACCATGGTACATCACATTATATTCAGAAATAATGTGGTATAACATGGTACAAAAATATTTCATGGTTTTCAGCTCAAATGGAAACTGATAATGGAACACATTCTTGTCAAGTGTGTTGACTTCACCCAGTGAGAGAAAGAAGTATTTAAATTTGTCAATTAAGAAACTATATGATGATGTACCATGTAAAAAAATCTTTGGGGTGTGTGTGTGTGTGCGTGTGTGTGCTGAAGTTTCTTGAGACATGTAGCAGTTGGCAGTTATTGTTTGGTCAAAATTTGAGTGGAAGCTTAGATAAACAGGTAGTGTTGTCAAGGAATTGGAATTATTGTGGAAAAATACTTTTTTCAGACTTAAGAAAACATTACTTTACCTATCAATATTTTAATGAAAACAGCTGATATTAGTCAAAAAGTGACAGTTCTCTCATGGAAGTGGATTATAATCATGTTTAAATGGCATCATTTTCTGTTCCAATAATTACGTCAGTGTTTGCAGTACTTTGTAAAGGTGACAGCTTTAATCACCAGATGATTTGTTCCTGCTTTTTCAGCATGATAGTCACATTGTTTTCGTTTCTTGATGCACAGTGTCTGCTATAAGTTTAAGTACATCAAGATTTTTATTCATTTTTTTAAATTTATGTATTGTACACACAATGTCTTCTAATAAGATTTAATATGTTTATAGAACTACAACATTTCTCGTCTTGAGGGACCCTTTTGTTAAAGACATTGTCAACATATTGGACCCTAAAGCATGATCTTCCCATGTCTTTTTTAGTTGGTACTTTATGAAATGTAGACTTTTTACACTGCTACCGAGTCACTTCTCCACAGTAACACTTTAGTGGGACATTCAGGACTCGCAATAGTAATTATAAAAAAACAGTTAGAATCAGTCTAGAAATTGGTGAACATCAAATAGGGGATATTTGGGTTTGGGTGAGGCCATGATTGGTTGATTATGAGAAGTGAAAAAAAAAGTGAAACTCTTTTCAAAGCTGATCCTGTCAGTAAATGAAATGAGATGGTGATAAGTCTGCAGCCCATGCATTGTGAGTTTATTCACAAATTTGGTCGGACCACTCCGGTGGCCTAGTGGTTAGAGCATTTGCCTCGGATGCGGGAGGTCGTGGGTTTGATCCCCGGTCGAGTCATACCAAAGACTTTTAAAAATGGTACTAACAGCTGCTTCGCTTGGCGCTTGGCATTAAGAGGTTAGTGTTAGGACTGGTCGGCCTGGTGTCAGGATAATGTGACTGGGTGGACATCATGCTTCATGTCTGTGGCATGATGCCCCAGTGCTAGACAGCACTATAATCTGCCACACTAAAGACATCATAGCGATATGACTGAAAAATTGTTAAAGCTACGTTAAAAATCAAAATCACACACACAGGGGGTTTGGTCCTGAAACCTCAATTAATTTCTCTGGTGCAGTAGCTTGTTTCAAGCACCTGTAGTTTTAAAATAATGCTGCAGCTCATGGATTTCTTAATGCATAAGCATACTTGAATGATTGTTCTTTGATGTGGCATACAGAGTTGGTCCTGAGCATTTAGGGATCATAGTATTGAATTTCAGTATTTATGGTGATTCTTGATACTGGTAGTTTTATTACAGTAATTAGTACCTTGTGTCCTATACAGAACAACAGCCAATACAGTGGTTCCACATACGGTGTTTAAAATTAATGTTACTACATGTGTCTATGCAATATACATGTTTTATTTGCGGATAACAAACAAAATGACTACCTTTTTTCTCCCTGTGAAAGATTTTCAGGTGTATATTAAACACACTTGCAGATATGATAGCTGTGGACAAGAGAGGGTGAGGTGGTGGAGTGTGTGGATTTATGTGTATTTGACACTGTTGGATGGGGAATTTTGAACATTATATGCAACCAGATAGTTTAATGTTAGACAGTTTACTATTTACAGAGTAATTATAGCCACCAGTCTAATATTTCTTAACTATGTCTTGGAGTATTGTATTGCTTCAGATTTGACCATTCATGTCACTAGTAGGGGAGAAATGATCATTTGATAGCACAGTCATGGTTTTATGCACCACTAGTTATATTCAGTGAATATTTTTCAACTTCATATTTGTGTTTCTATTGGCTTTTTAAGTTTAATTTTAAATTTACTTGTTCCAGAGAATCTTAGGTAATTTCTGCTATTTGAACTGGCCTAGTTGAGGTAATGTATAGACATAGAGATGGTCATAATGACCTTTTGACTCATTTAATGCATAATATGGCAAAATATTTCAGTCTGAAATAGAAGAGGGATAAATTATGCTACATGTTACAAACCAAAGGTAACTCTTGATTGGATGTATTTATTTTAATATATTTCTGATTTTCTGAAAATAAGCTCAGGTACTTGAACGTTAACTATAATGCATCATTGCTGATGTTGGTATACATGAATTTTGATATCTTTTAATATTCACAGGTGTGATTTTTGACAAGCGGAACTTACAATGCAGATTGTTTACTTACAAACTACTACCTTACAAAGGTTAGTCAGGTACATCAGAGGTGGATATAAGACTCATGGTACTAATCACATAAAAATATTAGAAGCAGTCTATTGGTTCATTATGAGAAGTTAAAATTAAGTAGAATTTCAAAGCTCTTTCTATCAATAATTGATTGATTGATTGATTGTAATTTTACGGCACACCAGCACTGCTACGCTATTTAGCGCCATACAAAAGGTTATATCTAGGATCATTTACAAGTGGTAATAGGTTTTGTATCAACCAGCAATATAAACCCAAAGAGTTGAAGGTAAAACGATAAGATGGTAATGGTAATAAATAAAGGTTACTGATGAAAGGGGAATGTAAATGGTGTATGTTAATGAAGACAGATGAAAAGGCATTTAAAATAAGGGATGGTATTTACATTACATAAAACTGCTGAAGTGATAGCATAAAAGTTATAGCTTAGAATAAATGTTTACTTTTTCCAGGAATTCTATAATGCGAGTCACGTTTATTTTATCTAAAAGTTCCTTCGTGTCAAGCACATTGTAGTACCGATTGCGTGTAGGTTGGAGGTTGAAACACTCCATCATAAAGTGCTTAACAGTTAATGGTACATTGCAAGATATGCACTTTGATGGATCTTCTCCATTTAGTATATGGGAGTGGGTTATATAAGTATGATCAGTTTTAATTCTTGCAATGACTACCTCCTCCCTATGGATGGTTCTGCAGGAAGGTACTCAGTCCATTCTCCTAGGGTTGGTTTGATTGCATGAAGTTTGTTATTCACTGCATCATTCCATGATGCCTGCCACTTCTGATGTAAAGACTCTTTGATACTAGGTTTAAAATCAGTATACAGTATTTTAAAATCAGATGGTTCTAGGGATAGGTCCATTTTAGCAGCGTGAATTGCTTTTTCATTACCTTTAATACCAATATGGTTAGGTAAGCAGCAATATACTATATTGTGGGAGGTACTCAGCTCAGTATTTTTGACGAGAATATTGGTTAATAATGGGTTCTCCAGTTTTCTATTGTGTAGGGACTGAAGGATAGTCGGAGAAGATTGAAATAAGATGGAAAAAAAGACTCGGCTCTTTAACGGCTTGGTTCAGGAACCCCAATAATGAAAGCTGCATTTCATTCCTGAAGTGCGAAATAGGTTATATAAGCAATTGTAGTTTTAAAAAATGTGACAACTCATATGGTTTTAGTAACACTTGAGTATACATCAAGAAAGGATAGTTATTTACTTTCAAATATATTTTTCATCCTGTGTATTTAAAAATTGAAAGATTTTGAATTTTGAATATTGTTTTGTTTCCAGTGGTTTATTGTAGGAATTTGTGTCATGTGTCTTCCAATTTCTGTGCTTGTTAGCATCTTGGATGCACATGGCATGTGCCTTTCTAACTGCTTGATTCAGCATTGAGAGGACTTAAAAATAAATGTGAAGCGACCTAATGATTTGGAGTATAAAAAAATACTCAGAAGGCAGACCACATTAAAAAATTTAATTGGGTTGCATGGTTTTGGTTGTGTCATTCCAATAATTTTAGACCTTAATGTCAGAAGGATTAGTTTGTTTATAGAGGAGCATTGTTTTGTTTTTAATGTATGATGAAAATAAAGTTTAGTATTTGGGTTTTACAGTTTTTTCCCACTACGCATAAAAACGAGAGAACACTGTTTTAAATGAGAAACATGCAATCCGTAAATTGTTTGTTCTTGTTTTGTTAAAAAAAGAACAAACTAGGGTCCAAATTGCTGTGCTAAACTAATCATTTCCTTGCTAGGATAATAGATTTTCATTTCATTGACAAGTCAGAGTAATTACATCACTTCTCATTTCTAGAATGTGCCTGCCAGGAGGAAAAGAAAGCTGACAGTATATTGTCACCATGGAAATGTCAATGACTCGTGCCTTTAGTTTCTTAGCTCGTGTGGCGCTAAGGTCAAGTGATATTATGGCATAGCCATGCATCCATCATGCATCATCCATTGTACATTTATTAACAGTTGCTATTTTATGTCTTGTCATAAACCACTTGACCAGTTTTGAACAAATTTGACACATAGCATCATGGCGTGAAGAGCATGCAGATTTGTACATGTGATGCAGATCTGCTACATATCTCCAAAACCACTGTGTAGAATCGAACCAAACTTGTCAGAAAGCATCCAGGTATGAAGACCTTGAAGACTGGTACAGAAATAATGCCAATATGCCAACAAATATGGCCGCTATTGCTAAAAATAGAAAAGCCTTTAAATTACCTTCTCAAAAGTGCTCAACAGAATGTGATCAGATTTGAGAGAAAGCATTGTGTTTTTGAGGGCTTTAAAGTTTGTCTAAATGGTGCTAATCTGCCATTAAATGTAGTAACTATCATGAAAAATAGAAACAAGACTGTATATGCTAGTTTGCCAGTTAAAGATAGGGCAAGGGAAGTAACCTATAATGAGCACTATTGAGAATCACAGGTGTGGGGTTATGCTAAGTTCTCGCCTATGCAGTAAAATTTGAAGAAAAAAAATTATTTTGAAAAATAATTTTATATTGCAGGGTTAAAATCAGTTAAACAGGTTGTTTAAATGGACGAAATACTACTGCTTAGGGATTAAATTGAATAATCTGTCGAGGCTCAGTAAAATATAAAATAATACTTACAGGAACAAAATATTAAATTTTGTACAAGATTTACTTGGAAACATTGATTTGTATGCAAACTTAGGAATTTTGCTTTATTTGGGTATTATTGGAGTAAGCTGTAGGCTGAGCATATACACATAACATGTATGTCAGTGGAGGAAACTCTTCATGAGAGAAATTTAGTACAATTACTTGATACATCCTATATAAGCAGGACACCAGAACCATGTGTTTCATATCTTAAAGTCAGCAGCTTTTGTTGTCAGACTAATAAAGTGAAGGGTGTCATCATAATTTCTAATCAAAGGAAGAGTGTGTGTGTGTGTATATGCCTAGTCTCTGGCATTACTCCAGTATTGCCTTTCATCCAACACAAATTGTTTGATGACAAACAATATTAAAAGCTAAAAAGATAGAAAAATAATAGTGTTGCCATCATTCCAAATCAAGATACTCGGACATGCAGATTGAAATGGTCATATATAATTCATTCAGGTTTATCATCAACAATTAACTTGAATTTTTTTGGTGCCCCTGTTGGGCTGGTGCCCTAAGCAAGTGCTTAGTGTGCTTAATGGGTAATAAGTCACTGTTAGGGCCATTGTTTCCATAAAGCCTTGGCCACATTTGTATACATATGATCTTTAAAAAGATAGAAGAAAACAGCAGTCAGTCATTAGATGGAAAGAATGAAGAAGGAAAAATGTTTTCAGAATAGCTAAACATTTATTAACCTGTAAATCAGAATTCAAACAAAAAAACACATTCATTTACTTTTTTGATAAAACCGTTAAAAATTCTTGACTGATGTCAAATCTGTTGTTTTGAAGATTTCTTGCAAAAAGGAACAGACTTGAACGCAGCTGCGGCTGCAGTTGTTCAGTAAAAATGAGATTTGAAATTAAATATATAAATTCTGAATTGTTCTGAAACCGCTGTATTAGTTCTTACAATTGTACATGAACAATAAGACACAACAAACCTAATAGATTTCCTGTCAATGTAATGCACAAAACATGAATTGTACACATCTTCTCATCAATATAATGATTCAGCTCCAGCTGGAAGCTCTTATCTTTGCTCAGTTTTTTCAACAAATTAAAACTCTCAGCATTACTTTATCTGTCATTCAAGTCATTTTGCATAAACTAAAAAGAAATATTAAAGTGATGATCTAGGAGTTTTAGAGAAATAAATGATACCTGGTAGCAACCTGTTTCATTGTTAACAACATCAAAGAATTGCTTTTGGAGGAAAATTGTTACACAGATATTTCAAGACTGGAATTAAATTTCAAGTGTCAATGTATCTTGGTTTTGGTGGAATCTGTTGTGCAAAATGTGTCATGGTTTTGGTGGAATCTGTTGTACAACCCTTCAAATATCTATTAATAAGCAAAGGGTTAATGCACAAGTCATTACTAAACAAGCTCAACATTTAAAGCAACATTGCCGTGCGAATGTTAATTACACTGTACAACTTTCCTTTATTTACAGAAGTAATCTAAGTGTGAAATTACTGTTACCTCAGAGACATGAAAGGAAATAATTTTTCTGATCTTACACGAAACAGCATTTATTGCATGCCAAATGGTACTGCTTATTTGTTCCATGTCAATGGTTTCAACCGATGTTCCTAAATTCTTTTATTTTAAAAAAGGAAAATATGATACAATCACTGCAACTAAGATGTGATTTTCTCTTCAGAATGAAGCTGACCATTCTGTGTATGTCAGTAGTTTTTTTAAAAAAAAGTCAAATAGGAAAAGCAATTAAACATATATAAATTCTGAATTGTTCTGAAATTGCTGTATTAGTTCTCACAATTGTACATGAACAATAAGACACAACAAACCTAATAGATTTCCTGTCAATGTAATGCACAAAACATAAATTGTACAAATCTTCTCATCAATATAATGATTCAGCTCCAGCTGGAAGCTCTTATCTTTCCTCAGTTTTTTCAACAAAATAAAACTCTCAGCATTACTTTATCTGTCATACAAGTCATTTTGCATAAACTAAAAAGAAATATTAAAGTGATGATCTAGGAGTTTTAGAGAAATAAATGATACCTGGTTAGCAACCTGTTTCATTGTTAACAACATCAAAGAATTGCTTTTGGAGGAAAAATGTTACACAGATATTTCAAGACTGGAATTAGATCTTAAGTGTCAATGTATCTTGGTTTTGGTGGAATCTGTTGTGCAAAATGTGTTGTGGTTTTGGTGGAATCTGTTGTACAACCCTTCAAATATCTATTAATAAGCAAAGGGTTAATGCACAAGTCATTACTAAACAAGCTCAGCATTTAAAGCAACATTGCCTTGCGAATGTTAATTACACTGTACAACTTCTCTTTATTTACAGAAGTAATCTAAGTATGAAATTACTGTTACCTCAGAGACATGAAAGGAAATAATTTTTCTGATCTTACATGAAACAGCATTTATTACATGCCAAATGGTACTGCTTATTTGTTCCATGTCAATGGTTTCAACCGATGTTCCTAAATTCTTTTATTTTATAAAGGAAAATCTGATACAATCACTGCAACTAAGATGTGGTTTTCTCTTCAGAATGAAGCTGACCGTTCTGTGTTTGTCAGTAGGTTGTTTTTAAAAAAAGTCAAATAGGAAAAGCAATTAAACATATATAAGTTCCGAATTGTTCTGAAACTGCTGTATTAGTTCTCACAATTGTACATGAACAATAAGACACAACAAACCTAATAGATTTCCTGACAATGTAATGCACAAAACATAAATTGTACACATCTTCTCATCAGTATAATGATTCGGCTCCAGCTGGAAGCTCTTATCTTTCCTCAGTTTTTTCAACAAATTAAAACTCTCAGCTTTACTTTATCTGTCATACAAGTCATTTTGCATAAACTAAAAAGAAATATTAAAGTGATGATCTAGGAGTTTTAGAGAAATAAATGATACCTGGTAGCAACCTGTTTCATTGTTAACAACATCAAAGAATTGCTTTTGGAGGAAAAATGTTACACAGATATTTCAAGACGAGAATTAAATCTTAAGTGTCAATGTATCTTGGTTTTGGTGGAATCTGTTGTGCAAAATGTGTTGTGGTTTTGGTGGAATCTGTTGTACAACCCTTCAAATATCTATTAATAAGCAAAGGGTTAAAGCACAAGTCATTACTAAACAAGCTCAACATTTAAAGCAACATTGCCTTGCGAATGTTAATTACACTGTACAACTTCCCTTTATTTACAGAAGTGATCTAAGTATGAAATTACTGTTACCTCAGAGACATGAAAGGAAATAATTTTTCTGACCTTACATGAAACAGCATTTATTGCATGCCAAATGGTACTGCTTATTTGTTCCATGTCAATGGTTTCAACTGATGTTCCTAAATTCTTTTATTTTAAAAAAGGAAAATCTGATACAATCACTGCAACTAAGATGTGGTTTTCTCTTCAGAATGAAGCTGACCGTTCTGTGTTTGTCAGTAGTTTTTTTTAAAAAAAAGCCCAATAGGAATAGCAATTAAACATATATAAGTTCCGAATTGTTCTGAAATTGCTGTATTGGTTCTCACAATTGTACATGAACAATAAGACACAACAAACCTAATAGATTTCCTGTCAATGTAATGCACAAAACATAAATTGTACACATCTTCTCATCAATATAAGATTTGGCTCAAGCTGGAAGCTCTTATCTTTCCTCAGTTTTTTCAACAAATTAAAACTCTCAGCATTACTTTATCTGTCATACAAGTCATTTTGCATAAACTAAAAAGAAATATTAAAGTGATGATCTAGGAGTTTTAGAGAAATAAATGATACCTGGTAGCAACCTGTTTCATTGTTAACAACATCAAAGAATTGCTTTTGGAGGAAAAATGTTACACAGATATTTCAAGATGAGAATTAAATCTCAAGTGTCAATGTATCTTGGTTTTGGTGGAATCTTTTGTGCAAAATGTATCGTGGATTTGGTGGAATCTGTTGTACAACCCTTCAAATATCTGTTAATAAGCAAAGGGTTAATGCACAAATCATTTCTAAACAAGCTCAACATTTAAAGCAACATTGCCTTGCGAATGTTAATTACATTGTACAACTTTCCTTTATTTACAGAAGTAATCTAAGTATGAAATTACTGTTACCTCAGAGACATGAAAGGAAATAATTTTTCTGATCTTACACAAAACAGCATTTATTGCATGCCAAATGGTACTGCTTATTTGTTCCATGTCAATGGTTTCAACCGATGTTCCTAAATTCTTTTATTTTAAAAAAGGAAAATATGATACAATCACTGCAACTAAGATGTGGTTTTCTCTTCAGAATGAAGCTGACCATTCTATGTTTGTCAGTAGTTTTTTTTTTTAAAAAGTCAAATAGGAAAAGCATATAAACATGACAAAACTAGAGAAAATCAAAGACTGTGATGTCCGATATGAAACAAATCAAAGTGCTATAATAACATACAGCATACTGCTCCACTGGTATGCAGCAATGTTCCCAGTGGGAAAAGGCAGATTCCCAGCATTTCCTCTTTTTATGTTATCAGTATCTCAAATAGATCAAATCATAAAAGTAGTTATAAGTACTGTAAATACCTCCTGCTTTTCTCTGCTTTTACATTTTTCACACAAATGAACTTTGAGTTCACTGTGATCTTTTTATATGTATGCTCTGATGCTTGTACACAAGTTATAATGGACTTAAAAGTTTGTTGGATTTTCAGAACAACTCAATTCATTGGTGTTAAGGCAATATCAGATTCATTCTGTATATACTGTACATATTGTACATAACAGAAGGCCTCATGGCAGATTAGTTCATGTTACCTTTTCTCATTGTTGCTATTATTATTATTATTACATGCATTATTATTAATTATTATTATTATTATTATTATTATTATTATCAGAAAATATTTTATTCAGTATTGCCCCAGTAAGACTTAAGGCTGGAAAATGCAAGAGATTGACCCATGCCATGAGAAAGAGAAAGGCTCTTTTAAAAGTGGCCAGTTCTAGAATCTACAGCATGAATTTCTTGATGGCTTAATCTGGATACAAAAAGATTTATATCATGAATAAAAAAAATTGTGCATACTGTGTTCGAAGAACTTCTTTCTTTAGCATCCTTTCTTAGAATGGAGGCTGATGAGTTTCTGGGAAAAGTCTGCCTTGATATTATGTTTACCAGCAATATTGAACCCTGTAATAAATACAGTACATATCCCTTTACAACACCATTCCCACATCTGCCACTGACTAACTGATTCAATTAAATAGATCACATTCCACCAAGATAATTAACATATGAGATAGATATGGTCAGTAGTAGACTATAATGAGGTTTCTATGCCAAAACCCTATTTTGTATTAGGACCAAAGCATGATTACCCCATCTCCCCTCCCCCCATGTTAGTATAAACAAAATACAAAAACAACTTGTTGAGGCAACAAAATCTATTGCATTATTGATTACCTGTCAAGGACCTACCACTGAATCATCATAGTCATCATGCAAAATAGGGCTTGGCTTAGAAAAGCTCATTATAATCTACTACTGTGGGTTTTACTTGAAATCGCTAGTGATTTATATATATTTAACACAAATTTCAATCTGCTATTAATAACTTGCTGGGATTTTCCACATATCGCACGACTGGCAGCTATTAATGATCTATTAATATAACTTGTTGGGATTTTACAAAATAATCAATAATTTACACACATGCCCCATGGATGGTCTCACATAAATTTTATATCATTCACGAATGCCTGATTTACAATGGAGAGTCTTGGTGATTTTTTTACATGGCCACCTATCGAGATATTTTCAAAATTTCAGTTTTTGCTATTATATAATTTTCATTGTCATGATGAAACAAGTACAGATTAACGTTACCACTAATGAGAGAACCAGGTTCTTGCATTTTGATGAAATTACCATGTGAGACTATGGATTTGTTGACATAACACTTTTTCAGTTGTTCGTTGATTGTGATTTTTGTGTATTTGTCTTGTGATATTGGATTATAAAGATTATCACCAGCATCAGAAAGTGAGTCTGTGACCCAGGCAAGCTTATTGAAATAATCTGAATTTTCGGTGTGAACCAGAGACAGCTTATTTTATTTCTGTTTTTGAAAATATGTGCTGTACTTTAGGTTGTCAAGCATAATCATCTTATGCTTACCTTGAAAAGAGTTCTTTTCTTCTTTAACATGGTATCTTCCACTGTAATATCTTCCATATTTTATATTTCACACAAAATTTTACTATCCTTATTTTTACACAAAATTTTACTATCTTTATTTTGAAATTCACAAAAAATTAAATGAGTATCATTTTTCGTATTGAACAGCTTTGTTTGGTGTCATATTGACAAGCAGATCATCTTTGACACGTAGTTAATGTATTAGTTCTAGCATAATAAACTTTTCACTTCTGAGATAAGCTCGAAGTTAATTAAGAATTTTATTATAAGTTGCTATTGCGTTTTTTACAAGACATATTTTTGTTCTTGTATTTTGGCCTGATCTTTTTATTAACTGCTGATAAAACAATACCTATCCCCAGCACTATAAGGAGTATTGGGTTTAATGCCCCCCCCCGACTGAAATAATTCCAGTCGTTGTTAGTATCATAGGAATGTAATTCAGCATGCTTATTATTTTACTATAAAATTTTCTGGCGCGTCAGATACAACAAAGTTTTTTTATGATAATATTTGTAGTATGTGATCAGCTCATCTCTATCATTATCTTGGAGACGAGATGAAATATGACTGAAGTCTGTTATTTCTATTTTCGTCATTATGAAACTGTTTTTATAATTATTTCAATCACCATAGTAAAACTATTATCAGGTGAAACCTTGTCGATCATAGCACTAAATTTTTATTGACAGGATTGGCAAGAAAACTCTTTACTTGTCATACACTTCAGATGAGATATCATCATATCTGATATCTGGTAAAACTGCAGATGAAAATGGAGGGTCAAAATGTGTTGGTATTTCAATAATATCATTGACTCTATCACGATAAATATCTTCTGTTTCATCGATAGAACTAACAACATAAGATAACTGACCCAGTTCAAAATTTTTAAGTATTAGATGCTGCCTGAGGATTGCATAAGCTGTTGTAAAACTTAAAAGACTGCAAATATCAGCTTCCCCTATATCTGTGGCGGATAGATTTAGGCATCCAGCAATCAGCTCTTTGATATTTTTGTATTTTACTTCTAGCTTCTTTTGTATAGTTTTTTAATGCAATTTTTTTAGAACTATTATGTATTTCATAATCTTTGTCAATAGTATTTTTACAGTTGTAATTTCATTAAGCTCTTGATAAAATATATCTTGTTCAACATCATCATATTACTCAATTCTAGACTCAATTTCTGATACTGTGTTTAGTGCAGCATTAATGTCATTTATGTTATACTATTCTTTATCGCTGGTGAGAGAGCCTATCAAAACTAGATATGCTGTTGTTAGCAGGTTAGTGTCAGTACTGTTATCTATTATTTCTAACAGCGTCTTTTTATCATATATAAAAAGACCGAGTACACGAAATACTAGACGTTTAGCAAATATGTCCTTGAGCTTACGATTTATTTTTAAACTTGTGTTTCCTTATTTCAGCTAGTTTGTCAAGCTCGACATGAATCTTCTTTAGTCACTCTTGCTCTGGTTTCTTACCACCATGAAATTTTGTTTTTACAAGGTTAGATTTATCAATAGTCAAAACATTTTCTTTATTTAGCTCAAGCAGTGTATTTATCAAATATTTTTCAACTTTAACCGACGTTTCTCAGAGTCGCTTACAGGACAGTATTTGCTAATTATATCAAAGTCTCTTATCGCGTATTTCAGTTGAGGGTCTCTCATTCCTGAAACTAGTGAAATTATCACTGTTCTCAGTTAAACCAGCGTAATGTAAAGTTAATTTTTCATTCGAGCAATAATATTTATTGCTCTTCCTCAGCACTCTCAGGGTTTGGTGAATCAAAATTCAAAATTGGCTATTTCGATCTCTGTTTTCAGGTTTAGGATACAATTATAAAACTCTTTTGCAACCCTGATCAATATCACAGTGTGCTAGTATGCCAGACCTATACTAGGTCATCGAGTGATATATCTGAAACATTGACAAACCTGGGAAAGGACCTACTGCTCTGAAAACATAAATCCAGAAATATGAGTATTTGTTTGTGTTTTTTTCAGGATTAAGTGTATATTGCCGAGAAGTAGTAGATCCTTGTAATTTCCAATCATAAATGTATCCAATATTAGCATTTATTTGACCTCGTAATTGAAATTTCCATATTGCTACAGCAGCTGGACACTGTATTTTAATCGAACAGTTTGATATATCTCCATCTGTGATCCACTCTAACCCTCTAGATGTAGGGCTGTTAAAAGCAAACACATAACTTGGATTATTATCAGACTAATAACTTGATGCCATTGCAACAAAACCCCACCGATTGTTAACAGGATCAACAAGATGTGGGATGTGACCAGCATTATTTTTAGCTCGTTTTTTACTACCACCAATCACTTGCAATTTGGTAACACTGTTCATGTGCTGTTTATTGATAAGATCGGATGTAGATACAGGCACGTATATAGAAGTTATCTTATTATCAACCATATCGATCACACCTGTTACTGTACTACTGTTTTTTTTTTTAAGATATATGGCATCTGCAGAAGTAATTGCACTTGCTGATGCTGCACTTATTTTAGCGTCAACATAAAATTTATTTGTAAGCTCAAATGGGGCAAATGGATTATAAGTCATTGTTATTTTATTCGAGCCCATGTTTAACATACCAGTAATTGTACCACCGGCTTGCTTAACATAAAGTGCATCAGCAGCTCGACCTGATACCGGTACATTAGTAGCACTGTTTGTTGCAGTAATTGATCCAGGTCAACATAAGATCTATTTGTAATATCATATCCAGCAGTTGCATTATATGATGTCATCATATTTGATCCTATATCTAACGCACCAGTCATTGTCCCACCAGAAAATGGCAACTTAGAATTATCTAGTTGTGTATAGTTTACCACCTGTGAATTATCTATGTTGGGGGGGGGGGTATTCAGTTTCAAGATTTACAATCTTTTTGTTACTCATGTTGATATTTCCAGTCATCCTTCCACCTGATAAAGATAACTTACCATTACTGACCACACTAAGTTGGGCAAGGCTTATGGCCTATGAGTTATCAGGGTTGATTGGTGGGTATGTTGTTTCAAGGTCTAGCACTCACTGACCTGACATACTTAAGTTGCCTGCCATTGTATCCCCAGATTTTTTAAAAAAATTAGTTAAATCTGTACCAGCTGTAGTGGTTGTAGTTCCTGTTTTATCTCTTGAGCTGTCAATTAACGTACCAAATTTTGTGTAATAGCTCATTCTTATTTCTTACTGTGAGATAAAATTTAACTTTGACCACCTGATAAAATATAACCTTGACTGTGAGATAACATTTTGTGAATACCTGGTATAGAATGATCATAATCAGCTTTGACACAGAGTGATTAATCAAACATCACCATAACCACGATCTACCAGACTGCCATTATCTGATAGTAGGATGAACTGGATTGGACAAGACTAATCTTCTGCTGAATTTGTTACTTAACGACCTTTTTAACTACAATCGAGTTTTTATCTACACAATAAATCCACATCAAGATAAGTACGAACTGCTTAGCAAATACAATGTAAAGCTGAAAAATAAATTTGGCGTAGGCAATGATATATTTATCATAAAACAACCCGAAGATTTAATTCCTATTGCTGAGCTAGATTCAGATGAACATAAAATAATTGTCTTTGATGACATTCTGCTCAGTAATGGAGTAATGAACAAGGTAAAATCTTATTTATCCCGGTCCCGCAACAGAAAATATTATAATATATGCCTTCTTGCCCAGGGATTTTATAATATTGATTGATTCATCAGGTGAAATACTGGCTGCTTCATAATATTTGCCAGACTAGAAAATATCGACGTACAGAATATAGCCTGAGAACAGTGCGGGGTGTATTAAAGGATAAATTTGCCTAACTTTATCATAATGCTACTAATGGTGATTGGCACAGTTTCTTTTTATTTGATAAGCTAGCAAGAGATCAAAATTGTATGTTTAGATGTGGAATAGACAGGTTTTTACACTGCGAAAATCATTCTGATGGTAAACTGGTTTTACGGTAAACATCTGCAATGAGTCTAACAAAATAAATAAAACTAAAAAATGGACGCAAAATGAATAGAGGTTCTAAAGAAATTTTTTGTAACTAGAGCAGCATTCAAAAAGAAGGTTGAGCAGGAACATTGAGGTCTACAGCAGACGGCAGAAGAAACTGCTAGACTTTTTAGGCCAGTGACCGAAGCAGTTATCAGAGAAAGGATTATGAGGTATCCGCGAAGAGGAGCAAAAGAATGTTGCAGCACAAATTATTGCGCGAATAGGAGTTCCTGTTTCACAACAGGCTGAGATTTGATGAGAAATTGGATGAGTGGATTGAGTAGAAGAAGAAAGATCAAAAACGAAATGAGGTTAAGAATGACGAAAACAGGAGGAATTTAACATTAGAAAAGAACAAATTCGATTAAACAATATTAAAAAAAGCAATAAAAATAATTAGTAATGATTTTACCAATAGCAAAATTGTAGGTTTGGAAGATGATGTATTTAAATCAGAAAAACTTGTCACGGTAGGTAATATCAGAAAATTGGATGATGAAAAAATTGCTGAATATATTGAGTCATTAAATGATACAAAAATTTTGAATGAATTTGCATACCATCATAATATCAATAATTCTACAGATTTTTTGGAAGCGCATAAACTTGTTAAAAAAAACTGAAAAAGTATTGTCGCTGAAGCATATATTACCATTTTGGAAAATATAAAAAATTAAACAGAAAAATTTAATGGGAATTCTAAATTACTTACATTAGCAAAAAAGTATAATTCTGTAAGATCAGGCCATGGAATTAAAATCCATAACTTGACCACTGAGATAGTTGACCGATTGATATTATTAATAGCATCAAAGGAAGCCGGAAATACAAGCACAGAAATTGACAATGAAATTATTGAAATTTTAGATAACCTCAGATCAAACAGTTATCTAACATCTGATGAATACTATATTTTATACAACGATCTGATTCGCTAACCGCAAATCACAAACTGCTAGTAGTTCAGTTTTATGTATCAAATAAAATAGGAATGTTATCAACTATATTACTGACTCATCAAAAACTTCAGCGGACAGTGCAAACTTTTCTGTTATTTATAATCCACCAATCGAACTTGACAGCCATAAACAATATGAAATAGGAATAGTAACAGCTGCTGCTTGGCATGCTATGGCAAATATCAGAACTAACTTGAACGCCAATTTTACATTTCAATTAATTCAACCACCTGCTCAGACTTGGATTTTGATCAAGATACCACAGTAACCTCATGTGAAACAGCAATTCAGACAGACTCCCAAATAGCAACAATGTCAGATGCTCAGACACAGACAATCCCAATACCAGCCAAAAGAAAATGTAAAATAACCATGCAAGTAACAACTGATACCCAAAGTAATTCTGCATTGCAAACAACAGTACCCCCCTCTCAGTCACATGTCACACCTGCAACAGCAATAAGTGTACACCCATGGCCTTCAGCTCAGACAAGTCTGTTGCCTGCACCAACAACTGCATTTCCCAGTGCTCAGACAAATGTGTCAACATCAGCTGAATTAGCTCACACAACTGAGACACCAATTTCAGCACCCCTTCCTCCAAGAGATATGTCTGAAATACAAACCAGAGTCCAACACATGAAACCACAAGCCAGAAAAGATAGGACTCTAATAATTGGCTCCTCAATATTGAAAAGTATAATACCAAGGAGACTTCTTAAAACAGATGTACAGACTCTTAAGAGGTGCAAAAATTGACAATTCACTGACAGAATAATGAATACTGACCTAACCAAATACAACCAAATTATTATTTTATTAGGTGGAAATGATGCCATTGATGGAAGGTCACTAAATCAAATCAGAACAGATTTTGAAAGTTTACTGTATGCTGCAAGGTATTGCAGCCCAGATGCATGTAAAATAATGATATCAGGACAACCTCCTCGTGTGGACACCAGGGTGAAACAAATCAATGATCTGATAATTGACCTATGTGAAGACTTCAACCTACAGTACATTCCACAATACACATCTTTCTTTCTTCAGGACCATGATGTCAACCTAAGCCTCTACCACAGAGATAAAATTCATTTAAGTAGAAAAGGAACCTCTCTACTGCTGAGAAATATTAACAAGTATGACCCCATTTTCAGGCACTGTCATGAAGAGTACTGTCTCTACTGTGGAGAAACTGGGTGTGTGACACAGGTATGCCATCATGGCAAACAGATTGAGTGCTTCAGATGCCATAAATTTGGAGACAAACAAAGACTCTGTCAATCAATGTATGATACATACTAGGAAGCTGGCAAAGAGGAGAATGCCAATGCTTCATTTATAACAAATCAAAATGTACCTAGTGAGACTAAGACTCTAACTATTCAGTGGACACTATGGTAAATGCAGAAGTTCACGGATTTACAGGGTCTGTATGTGACTTTGAAGATGCAGATATATATGAATATTTAAATATGGAAATAGGATGTCAGAATGATATAAGTAATATGGAAATAATCTCAGTGACTACCCCATTGCATGATGACATACATATAGTTGATATGAAACTAAATACAAAAGGTTTTAACATAGGTCACTTAAATGTAGAAGGTATAGTGGGAAAAAAGGAAAATAATATACATGTTTTAGGACCCACTGAAACCAAATTAAATGCTAATGATAATCTATTTCACTGTCAAGGCTACAATAAACCATTGTGCAGGGACAGACAGCAAGGGGAGGTCTTGTATACATTAGGGAAGATGTAAATGCAGAAAGGCGACTTGACTTGGAGTGACATGAAATTGAGAGTGTCTGGGTGGAAATTTCTCAAAATAATGCAAAATCATTCCATGTTGGTTTCATTTATAGGCCACCTTCCTCCAAAGTAATTGGGAATTATAACTTTTTGAAACAAATGGAAAATGTTCTTGCACAGGAGAAAAACATATATACTCAGCGATATAAGTAAGGACCTTCTCAGTACTCAAATAAAGATCAACTGGATGGAATTTATTGAATCATTAGGCCTAGTCCAGCAGGTAAATGAGCCCACAAGGGTAACGGAAAAATCAAGTACTCTTATTGATCACATTTATACCAACCTACCAGACAATATGGCTTGTGTTAATGTACCAGATATTGGTCTTTGTGACCACTATCCTACTTTTTTGACAAGAAAGGTTAAATGCAAGAGAAATAAGAAAACTACACACAAACTATCACTTACAGATCGTTCAAAAATTTTAATCAAGAACAATTTCTCAATGACCTATATAACGTTCCATGGAATATGATCCGAAATTTGGATGACATAGATGAAGCTCTGAGGGTGTGGACTGACTTATTTATGGATGTAGTCTCTAAGCATGCACCACTGAAAGTACATTGAGTAAAGAATGAAATCCAACCTAAATTGGCTTACTACTGAAATCCTGGATGCTATGAAAACATGAGACCATTTCAAGGCTATGGGAAACCATGCACAATATAAAGTGTGGAGAAATAAAATAACAAGTATGATTAAAAAGCTAAAAAACTTAATCTCAATCACAACTTGAAAACAAAAAGAGCAACCCAAACTCCATTTGGAAAGTCTTCAATGAACTCACTGGAGGAACACACAAAGATCAGACAAATAAAATTCACTCACTTCTGGTAAATGACGCCATAGTCACTGATGACAGAGACATTGCAAATGTTTTCAATGATTTTTTTCACCAACATTACCAAAAAGTTAAAAGAACCAGTGATAGAAAACAACTTCAATGAACTGAAAATGTTCTGCAGCAGCAGAATCTCTAAGGAGGTATGTTTCTCTATCCCACCAGTTTAAAATAAACATTGTTAAAAAATGTCTCAGTGAACTTGATACCAAGAAAGCTTCAGGACTTGATCAGATTGGTCCATGACTCATTAAATCTTATGCATTCATAATCAGTTTAAGTATTGCAACCTCATCTGTCCTCAAAATATGGAAAACTGCAAAAGTAACTCCTATTCACAAATCTGGTTCTGAGGATGATGCTGATAACTACTGGCCAATCTCATTACACCACTCCCTCGATAACTCGCGCCCGGATAACTCGCGAACCCGCTTATAACGCGGTGTCCGGCATGGCTCCCGATTTTTTTCCAAAGAAAATATATTTTAAAATGTGCTAAACGTGAAAAAAGTCGCGATAAGAATTGGTAAATTGGTAAATTGAACCTCGATACATATCGTATTTTATGTAAATTTTCGTACACGAAAAAATAATTATTAATCATTAATTTTTGTAAAAACAAAATGGGAATATGGTATTTTCGATGTTTTTTGCAAATGTAAATCTTCTTAGTGGAAATGTTATGTCCGATAATTTAACGAATTTTTCAAATAATACAAAGTGATATGTACGAAAAATTATGATACATTTAAATAATTATTATTTTGATAACTGGATTGTGTTCGAAAAATTAAAGGTTACGAAAAAAATACATGAAATACGGTAGCTCATTTAATCATCGGAAATGGTGATTATTGCCCGTAAAGATAGAATCCATATTGTGAAATTTGCAAGTTCTAATAAGATATCACATATTATGTTTGGTTTTTTTTGGAGAGAAATAGTTGTTAATACACTGTAAATAAACAGTCTGGTGAAACAGCGATCAACGAAAAATTCTGGTAAATGCTAACAGGTGGCAACAGAGAATGAAATAAACACGAATTAAATGTTTTGCTATGTGAAATTCACGTTCTAATCCTTTAATTTCGCTTCAGTGTAAACACTATTATCTCAACATATTCTCTTCTATGAAAACATGAAAAGAGTCAATCGACCGTCACATCGAAACCCGTGAGTACTTCTGTGAGAACCTAATTACATGCCGGCTTTGTTTTGATCAACAACTTGAGGAACTGTTTGTTGCATTAAAAAATCAATTAAAAGAGACCTGTGTTGTTTTATCACTCTGAATATGTCTTTTGTATCAAATCAAGCAAGGGAAGTAGAATTAAAAAAAATTAAAAGGCATGCCAATAGCAGCATAAGTTCTTGTGGTCATTACCGTTCTCAAAACTCATTTTATTTGACCAATCGAAAATGGTTTCACATTTTTATGTATTTAACATCACTAAAGTATATAATATCAGTAATGTATCCTATTCATTTGTAAATGTGACCATGGAGAGCAAAGGAAGTAAGTGAAAGGTGTACTCAGTGACTGAAAAGCTGTGCATCATAGATAGGGTTCATAATGGCGAAGCGAGATCCAACGTTTGCAATGAACTAAACAATTGCTGAGTCGACATTTAGAGGTTGGCTTAAGGATAAGCACAAACTTCAAGATTATTTACATGATGTTGATTCAGATAATGGGATCAAATGAAAACGAGCACAGACTGCAAACGATACTGAATTAGATGATGCTGTGTACGCATGGTTCACACAGCAACATGAACAAGGTGTTCCCATCTCTGGAACAATTCTCAAGGCCCAAGCAGAAAAAAATGGCAAAAAGTATGGAGAATGAATCTCGTTTTAGGGCAAGCCATGGATGGCTTTGGAGATTCCAGCGCCAACATAGAATTAAACAAAATTCATTGTCGGGAGAAATACGCTCAGCGAATCAGGAAGCCGCATGTAATTATCCATACCAGCTCAGAGATAATCATCCGTGAACATACACAGAGGCGGCAGAGAAGTCAAAGAGTAGCACAAAAAAAAAAATTAAAAAAATGAACAGATGTTTTCAAAATGTGAAGTGATATTTGTCAAACGTTTCACAAACTGCAAGTATTATCGTGTTCTAATTTATGTTATTTTAAATTTGTAGACCCATTAAATTCATGTTGGTAACGGTTAACCCTTGTAAATTTATTATTTTTTTCATTTTACTTCTACCGTAATCAATCTACCCATCGTTCGATTGACATTGTTTCTTCGAAATGAGTGTCGATCTTTTGTATAAAAAAAAAAGTCTGCTTTGGATCAAACAATAAAACCAGAATTTATCCAATTCAACAAAAAGATTTGTGACGTAGTACACAATGTGCGAAGTCGTACATGTGTTAAGCGAACGGAAACCATGTGGAATAATGTTTTGATGATCTCCTCAATATACTGTAAGTTATCCTGAAATTAATGTTACTCTGTGAGGAAAAAAGTAAACAAAGTACACCGCTAGGTAGAGATATTTATTCACAGTTAATCTTAGCACGACTATTAATCGAGTATTCAACACTAACATGCCAACCCAACCCACTCCCCTTTTGCCTCTACGTCGATCCCTTTGTTAGTTTTGTTGTTTGTTATAGGTCCCTCGATAACTCGCGCCCTCGCTTATAACGCGGTCGATGTTTTTGGACCCCGTTGTGCGCGAGTCATCGAGGGAGTGGTGTACTATTGAACTTGTCAAAATTGATTGAAAAACATGTCCATGACTCATTCATGTCATACACTTCAATCAGTCAAGCTTTAGACAGAAACATTCATGTGAGACTGCTTTGATCTCCCTGACTGATAAATGGCTTCAAGCACTTGATCAAGGTAGAATAAGAGGATCTGTATTTGTAGGTTTCAGGAAAGCTTTTAACATGGTGGATCATGAAATCCTTTTGAAGAAAATGAAAATTTACCAATGTGATGAAAGCACAGTTAGATGGTTTACTTCATACTTAAGTGAGAGAACACGTGTATGTATAAACAATGTTCTGTCTGAACCTGGAACAGTTAGATATGGAGTACCACAAGGCTCAATTCTAGGTCCATTACTATTTATTTTATTTATTAATGACCTACCACTTTTACTAAGGGACTCAATATCATCTACAGATCTCTATGCAGATGACACAACATTGTCAGACATCCAAAACACAAAGCATGAACTCAAAATTTCTTTACAGGATGTCCTAAACTGGACAACTGGTGTACATGCAATGGCATGGTGGTAAATACTGGTAAAACCAAAGTATTACTTATCTCAACATGGCAGAAAAGAACAAATCTTGATAGTGATGAACTATGTCTGACATGGAAGGATAAATTTTGCAAATGGTCTGTCATGATAGACTACTTGGTGTTTTGGTAGACAATAACCTATCATGAACTGAACATATCAAACATATCAGTAAAAAAGTCAGTTCAGGTTTATGGCTTCTCAGTAGGATAAGACATTTTCTCCCTGAAAGGCACAGAAAACTATTTTATAACAGTTACATACAACCCTATTTAGACTACTGTAATACAGTATGGGGTAATTCAAATGATAAAAACTTAGCAAAGCTGGCACATCTTCAAAAAAGAACATTTGGGCTAAAATCAATCCAGAAAGAAAGCAAGCAAAATTAGGCTGGTAAGTTAAAAATATTTCCTATATAAGACCGAATCTGTTTGAGAAAAGCCAAATTAATGTACAGGATATCCAATAATAGTACTCCTGAATATTTACAATCACTATTCCAGTATAGGCTGCCTGGTAATACTCCCCACCTGAGATCCATGCCTACCAAACAGTATAAAATTCCCAAACCAAGTAAGGAATTATTTTTAGAAAGTTTCAAATACTCTGGATCTGTAAATGTGGTTTAAACTAAGCTTGCACCTGGAGAGCTATGCATCAGTTTGAACAGTAAAAACAATCTTTTCTTGTCTCATTTACATGGCATTCTTATTGTTAACTTTAGGTGTCACAGTTTCAGCACCTAAGTAATGTGTTCAAATGCATTTTATGGTCAAATTATTTGTGGTCATGACACTTGAGGCCCCTAATTTTATCATGTTCAGGACATTTGTTGTGCATTCAGGGCTTCCAGAAGTGCCTAAAAGGCATTTTTTTGGAACTGATCACTTTTATCATGGGATTGCAAACAACATGCAGGATTTACTTAACTCTGAAATTAAAGAGCTTGACAGTGTGCAAAAACTATGCATCCCAGAAACAAGATTCGACATTGGAAGTGCTCCACTGAGGAAATGTGGTCATTTTTTCATTTTGTAAAAATAATGTCAACACATCTTTATGAAGAATTTTGCCTGGTCAGAATTACACCAAGACTTTGGCAAGCCACCGCAACAAACAGATTAATGGGGCCAAGTGTTTGGAACTACATGTATTTTGTTTGAGTCTTGACTTGTATAGTGTCAGGTGAGTTGGTGGGCATAGGAATGATGTCACAAAATTGGATAGTATATCACCAGATAGCAGAGGTGCTTACTTAGCACTGATGTCACGTACTGGTGGCCCCATGTCTTGCAATGTAATAATTGTTTACACAGGTTAGACTGAAAACCTGTATTGATATTGGAGATTTAGATCAGTCATCTCACATGCTTATACAGGTGTTTGTCACCTGCTTATACAGGTGAGACAAAACACCTGCAGTAACCTTAGTACCATGGGTAGTTCTTTTCAACTGTAATTACTTTAAGACTTAAAAATCATGAATCATTGAGCTGTTAATAACACCTGATCATAAGCTTTGAGATATAAATTGAGTCACACATTTGGCAGAAGTTTTTCTGCCAGTTTAAACTGGTGATCTGTGCAGTTTTTGCTTAGTATACATGTATTCACTAAACTTTGAAAGAAACCAGCTCAAGCTCCAATGCTCAAAATCTAACGAGGTACTTAGGGTGCATATTTTTAAACTTTGGTAATCTAGTTGAGGGACCCTTGTTGAGTTAAATCTGTCAGTTTTGTGATACTGACTTTATTCTTGTTTAAGTTAGAGTTTCTTGCTAAAAAAAGTTTCATGAATAATTAGAACCTGGGGCCTAAGTTCTCAAAACTTTAATGCATGAAGGATGTATAATGTGGACAACAACAACAAAAAATTGTCACATGATGTAATTTTGCTAAAAACAAAGTTGCATTCATGAAAATTCAAAATGTTCCTAACTTTGGTCCCTATATTAGGCTTAAAAAAAAAGTGAAAATAAATTCCCAAAATTGATTTGTACTTAATTAATCTGGTTTAGCCTAGTACTTGAAGTGCTTAGTACATTATAGATACTAATCATTATAACACACACACACACACTCACACACACACACACATATATAGATAATAAACTGCTTACCAACCCTACATTATAGGAAACTTTTTTTTTGTCCTTGACATACAGATGTTTCACTTGCATAGATGATCAGGGTATAACTAGTATCATAACTCATTGTTGTCATCTGAGTACAAGTTGTCAAGATTTCATGTTCAAATATGTTTTGAACAATGTGGCCTCCAACATTTTCTGTTTTGACCTTGTGAATGGATACAATGTGTGTTTGATACAGAAGAACAAACCATTTAATATTCTCACAAAGCAGCCCAGCCTGGGGCCAAGGGCCCAGCCCGGGGCTATAATCAGTCGCGAAGCACTCAGTGCATAGGCGTCTTTAATCCATGGAAAAAAAAAAAGCCTCAGTGTGATTTATTGAAAATCAGAACTTCTTAAGGGGTTGATTCATCACAGACCAGAACTAGACTCCTGATGAGAACCAATTGAGCCACAAATTGCATTACTATGACTGGGAGGAAAATGCCATAAGATTTGTTTACTGTTAGAATAACCAAGAAAATAATGAAGTAAAACTGTCACAGGATCCTGGATGTTGCATACTGTTGTCAGTATGGGTTTGCTGACAGCATGGCATTAGATTACAGTGGCTGTTATCAGATGTCACATTACTAATATGGGCACCAACTTGTAGGTGCAAAATCATAATGGCCATTATGAAAAATGTCATTTTAATGTCATTATATGTAAAGATGGCAAACAGCTGTTTGCTATTTAGAAGTGAAGAAAGAAGGCTGCTGGAGATTCTTCATTGGTAGCAAGTTCAGAGAAATTTACTGCCAAACTGAAGTATATATATGTATATATATATATATATATATATATATATATATATATATATATATATATATATATATATATATATATATATTTTACAGATTAGAGAAGTTTAATTCATATTCTATGGAGGTTTTAACCTGAGTTCATGGGTAAACAGCACCCATCGCCTTGCCTGCAACACTGACCCCTATACTGTCTTGACCATGCCTACATCACCAAAGAATGTTGTTACAGAGTTGGTGGTATAGGCATCCGTGTGATGGGTGTCCTTTACGTGTGGACCCAGGTTTGAATCTCTCTGTAGAGTATGAATTAAAATTATCTAACCTGCATGATGCTGCTGTTTATTTGTGTTTATAAAAATTGTGTTAGTATTATCAAGCATTTTTCTGTAGAATCCAGGGATAGCACTTTCTGCAGTGTGTGTGGGTGTGTGGGTGGGTGGGTGGTTAAGTGTGTGGTTGGGTGTGTGTAAAAAATCAGATTTTTTTTATGGATGAATGCAGATTCTGAAATAAAGAAAACAGCCTTCGTAAGACATGGGAATGAGTATCATTTTATAAAATGCACATTTTTAGAGACTTAATCAAAATATGTCAAGAATCAGTTAAACCAAGGAATTTGTCTGGAAATGGGGAATTATTACATATCTGTGATGATATTCTTTGTTTCTTATTTGATTGCCACACTCCATTTTGACAAGATTATCGGTTTTATTTAGAGTTGTTCTTTCCTTAAATGGTAATTTTTTTTCTTTGAATTAATTCAAAAAGTCTTCAGTCAAGTGAACCAAATTCAGTTTTGAGATCTGATCCCCATTTGCTTCCCAAGTCATCAACTAAATCAAATGAGCTTTTCCATGGCTGTGAGTTATGTTAAAGCTTCCCTCTTTAACTGGTCAGTTAAAAACTGCCTGACTTAAGCTGAAATGTACATGTAATATAGCAAAATACATTTAAAATGTTTTTGATTCTAAACAGGGATGCTGTAATTTTTCCTCTGAATTGACAATTTTGCATTTATTTTCTTCAATAGCTGAAAATGTTTTAAACCTGTATAGACATTAACTGAGATTTATGATGGAGGTGACATTATATAAATAGTGAAGAAAATTGTTCTTACTTTGCAGAGTTTTTTAACTGCTTCCTTCTCCAAGGCATATTTGCAGCTTTGATGTTCTGTAATTGGAATTTCAGGTTAAATGGAACGGCAGGATTCCAGTGTGCAAGTACAAGATTTTCAGGTTTTAGTTCAACTGGCCATAACA
>JAECUM010012252.1:0-25635 GCA_016617855.1 Megalonaias nervosa
TTTCGCCAGATCAGACAGACGAGGAAAGAATGAAAACTGAATAGGCGGTTTGAGAAATATAGTGAACACCCACTTGTCTCAAATATCGCAAATTTTTTCATAAAAAATTACGATGGACAAGAGACTCTAGCCAATCAGCTATGCGTGTACATTTTATATTTTAGTTACATGTGAGTCACCGGGTTTCGTTAAGAAATACACTTCAAATTACGAACGCTTGAAATGCAGTTAATATATGATTGGAGAAAAAGATTGTTGTTGTCTCATTGTAATAATGTATTTTATAATTTGAATTTTCGTAAAAATTTAAACAAGGGTGATTTGCTATTTTTGCAGGCAGTTTAAATATTTGTCTCTACTTGTATTTTATTGCTACTATTATAACAACTACTACTATACTATTAATGCTAAAATTATGATGATCATCATCACCAACACCACCACTACTACACCACCACCAGTATTATTGTGGAAATGGAGCATAACGATATCATCTTCATAGTATTCAAGTAAATAATAGTGATAACCGTTCATGTCTCCACTGTACAGAGTCAGAGGTAGATTGGAAAAGCTGATCTAGAGCTAACTGGACAAAAATAGCTTTTCATAAAATCTTGTACTTGATACCAGTCACGACATAAAACATAAAACAATCTTCGTAATAATATTCCGTGTTTCTCGAAGTATCTTCAATGAGCAGGTAGGCAGTAGTACATAAAATGTAAAACAAAATATTGATATCGTTCTTGCTGACTAAAAGCTAAATTGTCAAAAATTATTCTTTCTTCCTTCCTTCTTTCCTTCTTGTATGAAATCCAGGGACTAACAGTATACCTAAATGAAAGATTTCAGCAAAAATCAAATATTTATCGACCTTTTAATCACTGTGGTTCTGCTAGTAATTGGACAAACATTCGTAATATATCAAAGTTTATTTTCACAATGTAATCTGTATCGATATCTTGTCTTTCCACTTCTAAATTTTGAAAATTGTTAACTAGCAGAGTTTCTATCTTCACAAGCAGAGGTATCCAGTTACAATACTGATGGAGAAACATCTTTAGATTTTCTAAAGAGTTGCGTCGTCTGCTGAACATGGTGATGATAACGGAACCTGAAACAGTCTGCTCAATGTAAGTCGACGGAACTATCTTTGTCACAGGAAGTGTTGCATATTATACTTAAAGTTTTTAATATTACATTGATATGGTACGACTCTATGGTCTTAAACAAAGCAACAGAAAAGAGCGAAAACCAAAAGTTTTGTAAAATTCAACTAATAATTTATTTCCCTTGCATACAAAGTGAAAATTTAAAAAGAACTTACAGTATTGTGAATTAAATCCCAAATAGTCCTGTTCTATCGCAAGTCCAAATGCATACAGTTCCAAATGAATTCCAGTGGGGATCCGAATAAATTCCAATATTAAACGAGCTTATCTGCAAAAAGCATCGAATGTGCAAATGCGCCAACAGCCTTGATGTGTCACAATGATATAATTCAAAATGCCTTTGAATGAATTCACAATAATTAGTCAAAGAAATAATAAGCAGAGCCAGAACTTTATTACCACTCCGAAAACTCATTTCCTTCGTATTTCTTTCATTCCTTTATACTTTTTGGCTTCGTAGAATAAAAATTAGTTCTTGCCACTTCACAAGCCTTTGTCAACTTATATTTGAAACCAGAGACATAATCAAGAAGATTAACATATGAATCTTCGGTTCAAAGCAGTTTCTCTTTTTAATAACTTCAGTGGTGCATGGACAGTATGTCTAAAACCTAGTTCAAAAGGACAAGAACCTAATGATTTGTAAACTGATTCCCTAACAGCGAACAACAGCAAATGAACACCCTCGTCCCAATCTTTTCCTGTATCAAAGCAATATGACCGATTCATATTTTTCAAAGTTTGGTGAAGTCTTTCAAAGCCCTTGGCTTTCAGGGTGATAGGCAGAACATTTAAATTGTTCCATAACTAGTTCATGCATAACTTGTTGGAAAATTCAAGACATAAAATTTGTCCCTTTTTCAGATTAGACAGATTTGGAAAGGCCAAAATTATGTTTAAATGAAAGCTTTATCAAAGCTTTTGCTAAGGTTTTGTTTTAATATTCTTCAAAGGAATTGCCTCTGGAAGCCTTGTGTGACACATACATTATGGTCAACAAGTATAGGTTTCCTGGCATTATTCTGCTAAATGGTTCGTCAGATGCAGGAAGGAATAGATTGGAGATGAGCCTTGGATATATTCTGGTTGGATTTTCACACCATTGGACAGGTGTGATCAGATCTACAATATTTACAAACATCATTTTTAAATTTCAGCCAATAAAAATGATTCAAAATCATGTGATAAGTCTTATTAACCCCTAAATGACTAGCCAAGAGAGTTTCATGGGTTAGATTAAGAATTTCCTGTCTATACGATAGACATTGACCACTCATCACCTGCGGGTACCTCAGATAGTCTCCATAATTTTGCAAGGAGTCCATTTTTCACAAAAGTAACAAACTGGAAGTTGTGCGGCTTAAGTTTCGCTAAAAGCTCTTTAAAACAAACAGGGGATCTCATGATGTTGTTCCTGTTCGACAATGAGTGAGTGTCTTTTGTCACCTGATTAAAGAGAATGAGTAATAAATAGAGGATCACTGTGATTTACATCTTGATTGATCCAAACGAGGAGTAAAAGTGACCTCATCAAAAGCCTGATCAAATACATGTGCCAGCTGAAGGAATACTTTCCTGATCAACATCATTCTCAAGAGTTCTTTTTGCAGTAGCTCTAGTAACTGCACAAGCAGGGCATAAATCAAGGATTTCAATCTCAACAGGATCACCCTTTTGATCCAAAACAAGGCTTGTCGGTTGCAAGTGGATTAACCACAAACTTATCTCCAGCTAAGTTATTGCCTATTAATAAATGAATATCCTCGATGGTTAAAGACGTCACTGTTCCGAATGTCATGGGTCATGACTTATGACTGATTTACACCATGGAGAGAAACATTAACTATGCCGCACTCTACTCCCTGAATAAGAACGCTTCACTAGAAGACTTCTTGTATAAATGCAAAGTACCTGATAATAAAAGAGCTTGTGAAGCTCCTGTGTCCCTTAATATTTTAATAGGGAAAGGCTTGGCAGAATCAACAACAAGTGATACAGAACCTTTCAGCATTAATGGTTCATAATTCGTCATAATAAAATCAGACTGGGATTTGTTTGACACAACAAATGTATTGCTTTCAATACTTGACAGTGATTTTGACCTCTAGAAATAAGAGCATTTGAAAAAGCAATGTGTTGATTCTGTTGATTATTTTTCAACATGTAGCAATCAGAAATAACGTGCACATTCTTCTTGCAATAAGTGCATGTAGAAAGATCATATTGCCTTGCAAGCTGGAGCAATTCGACTCCATTTATGTAGGACTCTAACCCTTCCTGGGTATTATTTAAAATAAAGTTCTCCACTTTATATGACGTTGTGAAACCTTGTTGGTTTCATTATAGATTTCTCAATATGTGAAAATAAAATACCCAGAACCAAGAAAATTCTGAAACAAATTGAATTTAAACTTAAAAATCTAATTGAAGCTTTCTGAAATTTATTAGAAAAATTTGAAAGAGCCCCAAATTTTTTGTTACAACTCTATGTTCTTAACCTCAATAATAGAAAGGAGCAACAAAAAAAAAAAAAAAAGAATGACAAGTTTTATAAACTTCAACAAATAATTTATTTTTCTAGAGTTCCAAATGAATTATAGTGGTGATCAGAAAAAATTCTAATATTGACCGTGCTGATGTGCCAGTAGCCTCGAATGCGTTAATGCGCCAACAGTCTTGATGCATCACGATGACATAATTTAAAATGTCCTTGAATGAATTGACAATAATTCCCGAATAATGATTTAGTCCGAGAAGTATTAATAAGCACTTCATAATTCCAGTGAATAATTTAAATAAATCATTCCAAATTAAAAACTGAACACAACAATAAGACCGATTCCACTTCGGGTGTTAAAGAAGAAATGAGCAATTCTAATATGATCAACCAGGATGAAGGTCATTTTCCCATGACATTCATTTCCAGAATATTTTTAAGCTGCAAACAAGGTCAGGTCTCTAACTAAAAATTTAGTAAAGAACACGTAACACTGCAGGCACACCAATAATTTCCAAGGGGAACACCAATGTCCTGAATTCAAATTCAAGTAAAAATGTTTACCCCCAGTAATAATGATCGGAATGTTTAATCTCTAATCACAGAGAAATGTTAGCTACCTATTATGTTGTTTGCAAAATAAATGCCACTAGTCAGTTAGGCCATAAGTTCGATTACTGACCAAGGCCAATCACACAATACAAGTATACATGATATACAATCATGGAGAAATCCTAACAAACAATACAAACTAAATATACATAACATATATTTGTAGTCATATCATCTGTCATGTACATTTAATTTGTGGAATCATAAGTAACATATAAAATAACAGAAATCAGTGATATAACAGTCTAAATGGAGATGAAATCCCCCTCCCAAACAAAAATAATTAAACTGATATTCGAATAAATTTCTTGGAGCTAATATTTGCAGATTTTTTCACCTTAATTTCTGTTAGCATGATGTATGTTCAAGTTTGTTCAATACTCAAATATAAGCCCTTTTAATAAGTAAAATCTTGTTTCAGATTGCTGTTGCATGAAAAACTAAATATTATAATCCTGTGCACTGTACAAAACACTGATTTCAAAGGTCGAAAGTAATATGTAGCTGGTACGTGAGATGTTTTCATGCACGAAGGACATCAATAATACCAGACTGCGTGTGTAAACAACACGTGATTAAAGTAAGTTTTAAGCATGTATTCTTTGTTTAGGAGCATTATACTATCAAAAAGTACTTACAGTTCAACTCATTTTTTAAAATTTCTCTTTTTATTTTTCCATGGTCTATTTACATTTCAATGTAATGGGCACTGTTACTAAAATAAATGTTTGCCCATGCGTTTAATTTCCAAATGATAACTCAGTTTTACTAGCACATTTCAGTCGTCCTAAAAAATCGTTAGAAACTTTATTATTAATGGTTAATTGATTTAATTGCCTAAAAATCCTAGGTTCAGAGCGAAGTTTTCAGATATTGCTAAGTAATTGTTCTTTATCGATGTACGGAG
Organism: Megalonaias nervosa; assembly: GCA_016617855.1. Lineage (NCBI taxonomy): Eukaryota > Metazoa > Mollusca > Bivalvia > Unionida > Unionidae > Megalonaias > Megalonaias nervosa. The sequence goes on from JAECUM010012252.1 coordinate 5,189, forward strand.
AAAATTTAGGTGTCTTATTTAAGACAAAATGCTATATTGAAAATACTGATACTTCGAAAATACAAAACTTCCAACTGTGTGTATATAAAATATCCGAAACAATGCCGTTTAATCGAACCGATAAGAAAACCATTCCTCCCATCTGCACGTTAGGCTTACAGGTTACAGTAGTAATAGAAAACAAGGGGGTTTTTTTTAGCTAAGAGACTCCCCTTCCCCCTCCAAAACCCTTCTATGTTGACATTTTCTTCAGCAGTCTTTTCTAGCTCAAAATAATGACTTTCACATGATAAAGCTTTTTCTAGCATATTTCTGACAAAATATGTTTTGTCGGGGTTAGGGGGTCTCTGATCTAGAAACGACTTGTTTTCTATTACTACTGTTACAGCCATGTTTTATGATAATCTTTTTCGTACTTGCTAACTCTCATTGGTAAAATATCTGTTAACATACTGTCAATAATACGAAACTCGCGTATTAAATCGTCCATATCATATTTTACGCCTCGCAAATAAGATCGTATCTGATAAAGTAATTTTTTTTATAAGCGATGCTTGCTGTTTTACAAGCATTTTTGTTTTTTTGGTCTCGAGTCGAGGCTCAATTTTCTTACACGCTGTTGCAAGAGAAACACCAACACCAGATATTATTAACAAAAACGGGTTTAACGATGCGCCACTTGAAATTATACCAGAGCTTGTCATGAGCAGTGGTAAATATGATGTTACTCGAAGTATTCTACTGTAATACTTATAACATTGTTTTACACACCAGAGGTTTTTCTGATAATATCTGTAATATTGCATTAGAGCGTCAACATCTTATTTTGGAATTTCCTCAGAAATATGATTAAAATCGATGATCTGTTTTTTCATTATACAATATTTGTTTACAGTTTTTACACAATATTAAAAACTCTAACACCAACAGTCGAATCAAGAAACTCACGAAACTTATTATTGTTAGGATCAGCTATAAAATCTCTGTACTTGTCATAAACATCCGACGAGGTATCATCGTATCGTTTATCTGTTAGTACCTCATTTTTCTTAAAAAAAGTGTAGGAATCAAACGTCTTTTCTACTTCACGTTCATACAAGTCTGTTTTATTTACCAAATTACCATATTCTCCTTCTGTTTCATCAATAAACCCTAGTACCAAGCTTATTTGATCCAACGTAAAATTTTTGAGAACAAGATGTTGTCTGATGATTGTGTATTCGACTATAAAATTTATTAGCATTACTTTTCGTAGTCTGTATTGTTCAATTGTGAGAAGACCAATAACAGAAGCTACTTTTAACATTAATTTTTCGTATGGTTTCGTGAGTATTTTCTCGATTCTAATGTAACAATTTCGCAATGATAATTGTCTAGAGCGTTGGAGCGATGGAAGCGGAAAATCAGCTTCTTTACTGATGTCGTAGTAAGAATCAATTTTTTCTACAAACTGTGTTTGATTTGTTAAAAAAAATTGCTCGCTCAACATCATCGAGATTATCAATTTCATCGCTAAAATCTTTAATTATCTCTAGGGATTTGTTAACAATAAACAGATCAAATTCTGGTGTTTTACGTATCATTGGTAGAATTGCGTTTGAGTATACCTTGATAATTAACTTCGTATCCACTGTCATGCCAACGATTTTAGCTAGGGTTTCTTTGTCGTGGTAGTACATACCAAGATGTTTAAAAATATGTCGTTTTGAAAAACTATTGTATAACTCCTTGTTTCTTTTTATTTTAATTATTTTAGTTCCCGCTAGTTTGTCAAGACGACTATGATTTTCGTTTATTCGTCTTTCTTCCAGTGTTCTTGTACCATAAGCTCGTGCTTTTAACATATTTGATTGAATTATTGTATTAATATTTTCCTTGTTAAGCTCAAGCAATACTTTTTTAAGCCGGGTTTCAACTTGTTTTTGCTCTTCTAGGCAATCATCAGGGTGACAATATCTGTTTATAATATCAAAGTTTCTTATTGCTTCTATTAATTGTGGTCCTCGCATATACATAACGCGAATAAAATTATTCATATTTTCTGGAAACTGGACGTTAAATGATTCAATGATAAGACGTCTCATACTTATGATTTTATTCACCGCTCGTGTTTCGTCGCTACCATCATGTGTTTTTGAATCACCTTCATAGCTTTTAAAAGTATTATCATAAAATTCTCTTGCAACGGTTATAATTCATGGTTCTGACATTTATTTTACAACGTTAAATTAAATTTGATCATCGAGTGTATATATTTGAAATGCTGTCAATCCTGGAAATGAGAGTTCAGCTTCGATAACATAAACTCGGAAATATAAATACTTGTTAACGGTATTTTCTGTTGGAATTGTAAAATATTTTGTTGTTGTAATATACGTGTTCTCTGTGCTATACAATGCTTTCCAGTTGATATCATCGTTTGATCCTTCCAATCGCCAATTATAAATTCGACAAACACTACAGTTTAATCGACCGCACAAATGAAGTCGCCAAATAGCAACTGCAACGGGACATTTGATTTTGATCCAAAAGTCTTTGATTTCTCCGTTAGTAGTCCATTCTTGTCTATCAGAGAAAGCGTAATGAGGATAATTTTTAGGATAATATGATGATGCGCTTACCTCAAACCCAGCTCGGTTATCAGTTGCCTTAAAAGGTGTTGGAATATACCCGACATTGTTTTTGGTTTGTTTTATACTAGACAAACTGTCAACGTATGCTTTATTTGTCAGATCATTAGGGTTCACTGGAACATATGTTGTCGTTATTTTGTTGTTTCTCATATTTATGTTACCTGACATTGGTCAACCGGATTGTTTTAAATGCGGGGTGAGTTCTTCTTTTAACTGAGCGTAACTAATAGCATCAGTCTTATTAGCTGGTGGTGAGGTTGTTGGTAATCCAGTTATTTTTGAGTTATTGCTCATTACAAGGTTACCTGTCATTGGTCCGCCGAACTTATCGAGTTTGTTATCGTAAATGGATTTTAGTTGCGTATAACTCACCGCTTGTGTGCTATCAACATTTGCTGGTGGATACTCGGTTTCCAACCCAATGATTTTTTACTTGACATATTAATATTACCTGTAACCGTTCCACCAATCTTGTCAAGCTTGTTATCATCAACATATTTCAACTGTAAATAACTTACCGCTTGTGTTTGATTTAAGTTTCCTGGCGGATACGCGGTTTCCAAATTTATGATTTTTTTTCCTGATATATCTAAGTTACCTCTTAAAATTCCTCCTGTCAGTGATAGTTTGTTATTGTCGATCGTTTTTAGTTGTGCATAACTAACAGCTTGTGTATCAACAGCATTTATTGGCGAATAATTTGTTTCTAAACCTAATATTCGTTGATTTGACATAAATAAATAACCTGTCATTGTATCGCCGTGTTTTTAAAACTAACGATGACATATCAGTTATTGCTGGTTCGTCAGCGGAAACAGATCCCGTAAGTGTAAACTTTGTGTAATATGTCATATAATCTAAATTATATAACATAAAATTATATAACAATAATGGCGGAGTCAACGATATTAAATTTTGACACCGAACGATTAATCAAACATAAGCATAATAACGAACTTCCAGACTGCATTATCTTATTGTTGGTCGTACAGGCTCTGGTAAAACAAATTTATTATTAATTCTCTTACTCAACGATAACGTTAACTACGATAAGGTGTATATTTACACTAGTAACCCACAACAAGACAAATACAAATTATTAAGCGAGTACAATGATAAACTTCGTGATGAGCTTGGCGCTGGCGATGATATATTTTTAATAAAACAACCAGAAGAATTAATTTCAGTTGACGAACTTAATTCGTCCGAGCATAAAATAATTGTATTTGACGATATTCCTCTAAACAACGAGGAGATGAATAAGATTAAGTCGTATTTTTCATTATCGCGTAACAAAAAATGTAATTCGATTTATCTCGCGCAAGGGTTTCACAACGTTGACAGATTTATTATGCGAAATACGGGATGTTTTATATTATTTCCTGGGCTAGATAATATTGATGTAAGAAATATTGCAATCGAGCAATGCGGTGATGTAACAAAAGATAAATTTATTGAATTATATCATCAAGCAACCAAAGACAAATACAATTTCTTTTCATTTGATAAACTAGCGCGTGATCCAGCTAAAAATTGTTTCGTTGTTGAATTAATAAATTTCTCTAGTCGAATTTTGTAGAGCGTATAAAAAAATAAACAATGGATTATCATTTATAAAAATGAATTACTAAAACAACTTGCAGCATCTCAAGTTGCTTTTAAGAAAAAGGTGGAAGAAGCTCGTCAAGGACAATGTGTTGTAGAAGAAGAAACCACCAAACTTTTTAAACCTCTTACCGAAGCAGTACTTGCTAAACAACCAGAAATGTCGTATTATCTCCAGAAGAACTAAAAAAAAGTACAAGAAAAAGGTTTGTTAGATTTACTAGGAGAAAGATCAAAAGAGGAAACTAAAAAAATTGCAGAGGAACTTGTTAGAAGCATTGCTGATCCTGCTGCACTACAGGCTGAATTTGACATGTTAATAAACAACCCTCTTGCGCTACAACATGCTATTGCAAAATTGACGGTTAATCCAGCCGAGTTAAGGAAGTTGATGCAAAATTTATCAGAACAAACTAAGGAATTAGCTGAGAAACAAAAATGATAACTGAAGCTACCGTAGAAATAATGCCTATCGAAAAGCAGATAAGATTTTATAGAAAAAAATGCACGTGTTAGAATATTAGGTGAAGAATATGATTATTTTATTAATAGACATAATATCAAAGACATTGACAATATTCGAAAATGGTCAGAAGGAGAATATCAAAATTTAACCAAAAATCATTAACAAAAGTTATAGAATCTGGTTTATACTCTGATAAAAAATAAAAGAAATAAGAGATGAAAAGAATATATTAAAAATATATGATTCTATAAGAGAAGGAGTTGCTGAAATAATATTTCGAACAACAGAACAGTATCGAAATAAACCAAGAGGTTATTGTAAAGGTTGGACTTTTAAAAGACTATTTAATAGGTACGAAAGCGATCGAAATATAAGATTACCAGAGGAAATCACTGGATCTGGCATTAAAGTTTTTACATCAAACGCAGAAATAGTTGACCGACTTATCTTATTGATATCATCCAAAGAAGCAGGTAATGAAAGTATTGAAATCGACAACGAAATTATTGATATATTAGATAATCTTAGATCGAGTGGATTACTAACATCATCCGAGTACGAAATTTTACATAGCGATCTTATCTAACAACTTTGTTATAATGTCAACAACATTATTACTCGACTCGTCACAAACAAAGAGTCACATCGCAAACTTTTCTGTCCACTGTCATCCGCCAGTAATACTAGATCCGAGTAAACAATACGAAATCGGATTGATTTCTGCCACGGTATGGCATTCTATGGCAAATGTAAAATTAAACGTCAATGATAACTTTACATTTAATTCTGGTGCTTGGGTATCAGTTAGAATACCACAGGAGGCGTATAACGTGACTGATCTCAACAAAACAATAAGAGAGCTGATAACAAAATACACTGCCGCAGACAATTTTGAATTAACTCCAAACTATAATACGCTAGGAGCTAGAATCACATTAAAAATAATTTGATAATCGATTTTTCACCAGCGACTAGTATCGCATCATTATTAGGTTTTAAAAACCAACAATCGGCAGTGTGGCAGAACAAAGTGTATCGTATGATTGTAATCTGCCAGTTAACACAACACAAATAAACACAATATTGATTAATTGCTCTATCATATCAGCGTGATATTCAGCTTTAGGAAGTCAAGGTCAAACAATCTATAGTTTTTCACCAGATGTCCCGCCTGGTTCACTGATGCAAATTACTCCTCGACAAATAATATACTATCCAATTACTCCTGAAAATCAAATAACCAGCATAACAATGCAACTAACAGATCACTCAGGACGGCAAATAGATCTTAACAATGAAATTTTAACGTATTAGTTACACCTACGCGCAATGACATATATTTTATAGGTCAGTATTGAATAACAAGATGAGACAAAGAAAAATTTATCGAAGAACTATTGTAGGGGGATTCTTTGGAAATATATTTACAAAAATTGCCGAATTTTTATCAGGAGTTAGTACAGTAGCACCAGTTGCAATTGACGCCGGTAAGGCTTTTGCGACGGGTGTGGTAGTGTAGCAGGCAGTGCAGTAGGACTAAAGATCGCTGATAAAATTCAAGGCACGACACCTTCAGCCGTGGAAATAAAACGAGCAATATCAGATATTGCATCAAAAAAAGAAACAGAACGAGCTATGATAGCTACCACAAAAAAAAATTACTGTCGCCTCGCGGTGAGGAGGTAGTACGTAAGCTAGTAAATAAAAGGACGAAAATTAAATTTGGCTCAGATTTAGCAATTTTTTGTGGCGATTAAAAAATAAAAAATGTCAGTCAAAAATTATCTTGATTTTCATGAGGAATATGATACCAACAATACAGCAACAGAATTCGAGTATATTGAATACCTCGACGAGAACTCAAACGAACCAAATACAGCTGGTCAAAGAATTTTTAACACACGTGACGAAGACGTGTTTTTATTGCCACCCAAGGCAATGCTGGAAGTTCTTGGTAGATATTAACAGCAGCTGATGGTAATATTGCAGCTGGCACAGAAAATTGCACTCTTAAACAATGGCTGGAGTTTAAAAGTGCACGATATCAACTAGCAAATGAAACAGTGGAGGACACTGATAATTGGTTAACGGTTGCAAGTACAATATTAAATTTTGTTTCGTTTGGCGATGATTATTCGAGATCAATTGCAACAAATATGATGTGGTTCAAGGACATAGGGTTAGGACAAGCTGTTGGAAGTGAATTTCGTACTGGTGCTGGTGCTCATGACGCAGATAATAATAACTTAATTGAAAATGCTGCTAATACTAATACAGCTACGATAGGGGACTCAATAAGATTAGCCGTTACAAACATACGACAACAATGTTATAATGAGGGATATGCCAAACGAAAAGAGCTTGCAGCGGAATCACAACAATTAACAATGATGTTGCCGTTAAGTACAATATTTGGATTTTGTCACGACTACCATAAGGTATTTCGAGGGTTGAAACATACTATAATTTTAGATCGGGCAGACCAAAATAATTGTCTTATTCGAGTTGGTGGAGCGGAGGCAAAATTTGTGATTACGAAATTAGCACTGTGGATGCCTCGAATTGTTCCATCAATAGCTAGGTTAGCAGGCATTAATACGATGTTAGATGCTTTTCCAAAAAAAGATTTATTTTCTCTAGAATAAAATATATAAAACAACTGTTCCTAACGCAACCGATTACACGTGGAGTATTCCAGCTACTTCGCGCGAACAATTACCAAGGTAATTATTCGTTGTCTTTCAGCAAACAGCACGACTTGGTAGCCAACTACAAAATAACTCTGTTTTTGATAACGCTGACTTCAGGAGAATATTTGTCAGAATAAACTCTAAACAATACCCAGAACAAGCGATCGAATGTGATTTTAGAGCCGGCGCTGGTAAAAATATTACGAGAGCGTATATGTACCTGATGGAAGCGATGCAAATATATCAGGACGCTGACAGCGGATCACAGATTAATAATGAAGAATTTCGTATGCTTGATCCTATCTTTTCCTTTGACGTATCAAAACACTCCGATCGAATGATTAATTCAACCCCGGAAATAGAAGTAACTTGGATGCTTGGAGGAGTTCCAGGGGCTCCTTTAAACGTATTTGTGCTTCTGTCTAGCGATCGATTCTTGACAATTGACTCTGTAAAAGGTAGGATGACTGTACAAGTGTGAGTATATTGTGTGACAAACAAGTATAAATAATAAAAATGGAATACACAACCAAAGTGTTACGACTATGTAATTTAATTACTTCTGTGCTAATTTTAAATTCTTTTTTATTTTTTTTATTTTTGTATCATTACATTATATTGTAATGATTATTTTCACGGGATCTGATATTTTTGAAAGAGATTTTATGCTTATATAAAACGTAGTATGACTCGCATAAGCACGATTTTATCCTGCCGTGCTTTGTCGATTGAGTAAACACTACACGAAAACGATTGGTTATTGTCAAGGTCATTTTCCTGGCCCACGTGAAATTGCATTGTTTTCTGCGCTATTTGATGATGAAATAGCCACGCGTTCCATGGTGCGCGCCTGAAATGACGTCTTAGTTCAGTTTAAAAATACTCAGATCCCCGCGAATTATTCAGTCGTACAATATATCTTCAAGAAGAAGGATATATTTCTATTAGGTGCCGTAAAGAGTTGTATTTTTACATCTTTGGAGCTCGAGATGTTTTATCATAGATGACAGCTTCCTCAGAAGTTCATCTATATTTTAGAATATAATAATTTTTTCCCTGGAGAACTATACAAGTGACAAAGATATTCGATGGAAATTTATTCTAAGTTGAAACATTACAAGTTGCGGTTCAACGTGGAAGTCTTGACATTTGTATAAAGACTTCACCTGACGTCATCATCCTCCATCTTGGAACGTCATCAAGATTCGAACCTGGATTCAGTTAAAACTATTTTGAGATAGTACTTGCATTTTTTTTCAGTACTAGGATAAATGTTTGGATTCTCTTCACAAACTGTAAGTCCTATGTACTATTTTCACCTTTTCACCGTGTTTTCTAGGGAAATAAATTATTTTTGTTAAAACTTACAAAGCTTGTTGGTTTCACTCTTTTCTTTTGTTGCTCTTGAACAAAACTATACGTAACATAAAGAATATTGGGGGCTCGTCCGGGATATTTGAATTTGGCTAAAATATTTCAGAAAATTATTTTTTGAAATTTCAATTCCCCTAGTTTTTAAATCCCAAGTATTATTTTACATTTTCTTTGAAATCTTTAGTGAAAACAACAGGCTTTCATTCAAAGTGTCATCAAAAGTGGAAAGTTTTCTTTCTAGTCCAACTCAGGAGCAGTTGGATAGTCTGAAAAAAGATGAGTTGCTTGAACTTGCCAGAAAGAACGATCTTTCTGAAGCAAAATCTTCCTTAACGAAACAAGAAATTAAAATAATTTTTATTCAATATTTGGTAGAGAAGAACGTTTTTGATAAAAGTGTTTTGGCTTCGGTCAGTAAGTCGGTATCGGACTCTGACATTAAAGTAATGGAATTAAAAATGAAATACAAAATGTAATTGGAGTTAAGGAAGCTCGAGCTTCAGAAAGAGGAAAGAGAGAAAGATAAACAAATGCTTTATGAAAAAGAGGAGAAAGAGAAACAATTGCAATTGCAAGAGAAGCAATTGCAATTACAGTTTGAAGAGAATGAGAGACAGACAGACAGACAGACAGACAGAGACAGACAGAGACAGAGACAGAGAGAGAGAGAGAGGAAAGAGAGAAAGATAAACAAATGAAATTACAATTGGAAGAGAAGGAGAAAGAGAGACAGGAGAGGGAGAAAGATAATCAATTACAATTAGAAGAGAAGGAGAAAGAGACAGGTGGAATTACAGAAAGAACAAATACAAATGCAGTATCAAAAAGAACAAATGCACGTGCAGATGCAAAAGGAGAAGGATGAAAAGGAATTTCAAATTAAAATGAAAGAATTTGAGCTGGCAAGGGAAAAGCACGATTCCACTTCACATACAAATTCAAGTTTTGACATTACAAAAACTATTAGGTTAGTTCCCCCTTTTAGTGAAAAGGAAGTAGACAAATGTTTTCTTTATTTTGAAAAAGTTGCTGAAAATTTGAAATGGCCAAGGGAGCATTGGATTCAATTATTGCAATGTATACTTTCTGGTAAAGCCCGAAATATCTATGCATCCCAGTCAGTACAACACAGTTCTGACTATGATTTGGTTAAGGAGTTCATCTTAAGGGGTTATGCGTTAGTCCCTGAGGCTTATCGGCAAAATTTCAGAAACTATAAAAAAGAAGCTGGACAAACTTATGTTGAATTTGCCAGAGAAAAAGACCAGTTATTCAAGAGATGGTGCTTAGCCAAGAAAGCTGAACATGATTATGAAAGTCTTGAACAACTTGTGTTACTTGAAGAGTTCAAAAACTTTGTTACTAATGACATTAAGAATCATCTTGAAGAGCACAAGATTGAAACCTTGGAAAATGCTGCTCTTGCTGCCAATGAATATTCCTTAACTCACAAAGTTACTGTTGTAAGCAAATCTTTCACTCAGCAGTCTACTGATAGAAAGGTATTTCAGCCCAATACGAATCCTCCTAAAAATCAATCTGGCACAACTTCTAAAAATCAAGTTTCTGATAAACTTGATTCAAATCCTTGTCTCTTCCTATGTGTACCTATTGCAAGAAAAAAGGACACGTCATTTCTGATTGCTTCAAATTGAAATATAGGCATCATAATCAAGATAGACCCATCCCAAATGCTCTTATTTCTAAGAGGTCAAGGTCATGGTCATGTATTGAAAGCAATACATTTGTTGGGTCTAAAAAAACCACAGTTTGATTTTATTATGGAGAATTATGAATCATTCGTTTGGAAGGGTTCTATATCACTCTTGGGTGATTTGGCCAATCCTATCCCTATTAAAATTTTAAGGGATAAAGGAGCTTCTCAGAGTCTTTTATTATCAGGTACTTTGCCTTTTTCTGAGAAATGTTCTTCTAATGAGAGTGTTCTCATTCAGGGAGTAGAGTGCGGCTTTGTTGATGGTCCTCTCCATTCTGTAAATTTGTCATCAGACTTAGTTTCAGGACCTGTGACAGTCGGTATATTGTCTAATTTACCCGTTGAGGACATTGATTCGTTGCTAGGTAGCGACCTAGCTGGAGACAAGGTTGTGGTTAATCCACTTGTAACTGACAAGACTTCTTTGGATCAGAAAGTTGATCCTATTGAAAAAGAATACCCTGAGTTATACCCAGCTTGTGCAGTTACCAGAGCTTTGTCAAAGAAAGCTTTTGAGAATGATTTTGATACGGAAAATATTCCTTTAGCTGACACATGTATTGGTCAGGCTGTTGATGTGGTCACTTTCACTTCTAATTTGGATCAATCAAAAGGTATTAGTCACAGTGATCCTCTTTTAAATACTCATTCTCTTTTATCTAATCAGGGTGATAAACGACAATCACTTGTCGTTGAACAGGAAAAAGATCCTGAGATCTCCTGTTTGTTTCAAAGGGCCATTAGTGAAACTGAAGCCACTGAAGTACCTGTCTGTTATTTCATTAAAAATGGAATTCTTATGAGAAAATGGAGACCTCCTGAGGTACCTGCTGGTGACGAGTGGTCAGTGAACTATCAGATTGTAGTTCCAAAATCTTACAGACAGGAAATACTTAGTTTGGCCCATGAAACTCCTATGGCTGGTCATTTAGGGATAAATAAAATTTATCATAAGGTCTTGACACACTTTTATTGGCCAGAAAACAAAAGTGATGTTTGTAAATTTTGTAGATCTTGTCATACTTGTCAAATGGTAGGAAAACCCAATCAGAAGATACCCAAGGCTCATCTGCAACCTATTCCTGCATTTGATGAACCATTTAGCAGAATTATGGTAGATTGTGTTGGTCCCTTACCTAAGACCAAGTCAGTCAACCAATATTTGTTGACCATTATGAGTGCGTCAGCAAGATTCCCAGAGGCGATTCCTTTGAGGAACACTATAGTAAAAGCTTTGACAAAGATTTTTTTTTACTCAATTTGGCCTTCCCTAAACTGTCCAATCAGGTAAAAGGTCAAATTTCATGTGTGGAATTTTCCATCTTGTTACGCTTGAATTTGGCACTCAGCAATTCAAGTCAAAAGTGAAATTATGGTTTCACAAAACTTTACTTGAGAGAATTGTTGAGTCCTGTAATAGAGTTCATTCTCTCTTGCTCATTCTTCAAAATTTTCTTCAAGTTCGGTTTTACGGCCCTTACAAAGTAAAGAAGAAAATGAATTACTTAATTTATAATTATAGTACTCTGGTCTAAATACATTAATGGAGCACTAGTATATTGAAAGTGATAGCCAAGTAAATTATGCAATTAATTTAGTTGTACCTGTTCCACCAACTGAGGATTTAAGTGAAGAAATTCAATTATACACAGTTGATCTTGGAGCAACAAATCTTCGGAATTCGGAAATTATGAAACATCTGGACCAGAAACTTTTACATTTACAAGAAGAAAGGAATGAACTTAAACAGTTATTATTCGAATATGAGCACTTGTTTCCAGATATTCCTACAAGGACAAACAAAATTTTTCATGACGTTGAAATTGTAGATTCAAAACCTGTGAAACAACACCCATACAGGATGAGCCCTCTCAAACAGGAATACTTGAAAATGGAAATTCAGTATTTGCTGGAGAACGATTTCATAGAGCCCAGTAAAAGTGATTGGAGTTCACCATGCATACTTGTTCCGAAACCAGATAAAACTTTCTGTATGGGCACTGATTATAGGAAGGTGAACAGAGTGACAAAAACAGATTCATTTCCATTGCCAAGAATCGATGATTGTATTGATAAAATTGGAAATGCCAAGTACGTCACCAAATTTGACCTTCTGAAAGGGTTTTGGAAAATTGCACTAACGGAAAGAGCGATAGAAATTTCGGCATTTGTGACTCCAGATGGACTCTATCAATATAAAGTAATGCCGTTTTTGTGATGAAGGGTTCTCCAAGTACGTTTCAACGCTTGATGAATATGATTACCTCTGGTCTAGAAAATTGTTATGCTTACATCGATGATGTCATCATCTACAATGACACCTGGAAAGAACATCTAGCCAAGATTCGGAAATTCTTTGAAAGACTCACTGATGCAAATTTGACAATCAATTTATCTAAAAGTGAGTTTTGTCGTGCTTGTGTAACATTTCTAGGACATATTGTGGGACATGGTCAAGTTAAACCTATCGATGCTAAGGTAAAGGCTATCTCTGATTTTCCTGTGCCTGTCAGTAAAAAGCAACTGATGCGAATTTTGGGTATGGCTGGATACTATCGAAAGTTTTGTTCCAATTTTTCTAATATTATTGAACCTCTGACAAACATGTTAAGTAAGAAAAACAAGTTTCTTTGGACTGAAAAATGTCAGGAGGCTTTTGATAGGTTAAAAGCCATACGCAAGAGTGCGCTGGTTCAGCTCCAAATTTCAGTCAGTCTTTCAAATTATATGTGGATGCAAGTGATGTTGGACTTGGAGCAGTATTGATTCGAGAAGATAGAAATGGTGTTGATCACCCGGTGTGCTATTTCTCTAAGAAATTAAATAAGCATCAAAGAAATTATTCAACAATCGAGAAGGAATGTTTGGCTTTAATTCTGGCATTACAGCATTTTGAAGTTTACGTTAGCTCAGCTCCTTCTCTGGTTGTTGTGTTTAGTGATCACAACCCCCTTACTTTCATCGACAAGATGAAAAATAAAAATCAAAGATTATTAAGGTGGAGTTTGTTTTTGCAAGAATATAATCCCAACATCAGGCACATCAAAGGAAAAGACAATTTGATTGCAGATGCACTTTCCCGTGTATAGAAATAATATTTTCATGTACACTTTGTATGATTCAAAAGAGTTCTTCTTACGTAATTTTCTTTACCTCATATATAGCTTACATATGGTAAAAAAGAAAGCTTTGTTACATAAATATTTCTTTTTTTCCTTATGGAGGAAAGTGTTACGAATATGTAATTTAATTACTTGTGTGTTAGTTTTAAATATATTGACAATCTACAGCAGATTGTTGATAAACATAATAACACGAAGCACAGATCAGTAAAAATGTCACCAAATGATGTAATTAAAATCCGATTCTTGCAAATGAAAACATGTATCGCAGACATGGATTTAAAGTTGGTGATAAAATTAGAATTTCTCTGACGAAAAAACTATTTAAAAAGGATTTACTCGTAACAGGAGCGAAGAAGTATTTGTTGTTGATAAAGTTTTACTGACAATACCTGTAACATACGCAAAAAATTTATTAGGTGAGCCTCTAACTAGTAGTTTTTACGAGCAGGAACTACAAAAAACTGAACAGGATATATTTGTTATCGAACGAGTAATTAAAAATTGTGGTAATAAAAACCTTGTCAAGTGGCGGAGATACAGCGACAAATTTAACAGCTGGGTTCCAACTAAATCTATATCGAAATAATATTGTTATCAATTTTCTCGTATTTTAGCAGTACAGATTTACATCTGACCGATCTACACAACCACATTAAATGTAATTTTCTTGCATTATCGACTGTCATCAAATTAAATAGTTTAACAAAAATAAAATCGTATTTTATGCTCATTCGTTGGCCAGCAATATTCACACTAAGAAAAGGTTTTATGAGTTGCCAAAATATTTGTTGCTCGGCAATGGTAAAATTAAGTTGTATTATTTTTTTGGCGATATGATACTTAACATTATATCGTCCAGTTGTCGGTCTGCTGTAATTATTTTTATCAACCACGTACACGATCTTGTCTTGTTCATCGTCATTGTTAAATAAAATGTCGTCTTCTGTGTAATCAACCGAGTCACATTTTATATCGCCAGAGATTTCATCTCTTGAGACAACATCTCCTGCTGTAAAATTATCGTTAGCATATATATCAGCAAGTCGTTTTATCAAGTCCATATTATAATATGTTTTTATCTAATTTATTATTATAAATAACTAACGAGATAAAGTATCATCAGTAAGTTGATATATTAAATTACAGAGAATTAACCGAAGCAGTGCGAAAATGTTTATCAGGGTATAGTTCTTATTCTGTTGAAGTTATTGTTATGCAAGGTGATTCTAATAAGATTCTTCTAAAAGGAGCAAAAAAAATAATAAACTTAATGACAGTGCATTTATTACTCTGAAATTTAATAAAAATGATGTTTTAATGATTGCTCACAATTGCTTAACTAAAAGCGAGCTAGAAAAGGTAATTAATCATCGTATCTAAAGATGATTCTGTCAAAGGTTGTTTCTGATGTTGCCGCATTTGTTATTCCATCTGCAACTCTCTTGACTGTTGACAAATTTATCTTGTAGAGTCTTCCAACAGCTGTTATTGAAGGAAACTTTAGTTCCTCATCTGTTTCAAGATTAAATAAAACAAGCGGTTTTACCGAACATCTTAAATTAATACCACTACCGCCTCGTCCTCGTCTGCTATTTTCTTGTTGAGTGACAAGTTCTAGATTTTCTACACGATTGTCTGTTTTAATACCGTTGACGTGATCTATCACTAAGTCGTCTGGAATAGATCTGTTAAAAGTTTCGTAAATAAATCTTTGGCTATAATAAGTAACAAAGTTCTTGTTCCTCGGATCCTTATTCTAAGATAATCATTTTTTTGCAAATTACCTAATACTTTTTTTGTTTGGATATTTCGAATAATCCCTTTGTCATTCGCCTCGTAAAAACACGGAATGAGGTGAAATTCGTTTTGTAAAGACAAGTTTTCAATATTATCATCAGTAACTGCGCCGTTGACATGATATACTCGTTTTCCAGCTAGTATGTCTCTGCAAAACAAAGTGTAAATAAAATCTTTCCTAAACATTTCAACTCTCTCAGCATTATCACCTTTAACGCTGATCTTATAACCAGCTGTTGTTGATTTACCAAACGGTTTTCCTTATTTGACTTGAATCACCGACCCTAACATATTTCCCGCATACAAATTTTACTTGGGATGAACATAATAGTATTCTTGCTCGCTTGCGCTTGTCATTATACTATAAGCACTTTTATATCTCTAATTGATTTTTCAACTAGCGCGTGCGCAGTGTGCGGTGAGATATCAAATAACTATTAAAAAATGTTATATAACAATGCTGAAATTGCGAGATATAGCCAAAAAGAGCCTCATAGGAGAACCTACAAAAATAGCTACCGCTTTTGCAGGATTTGATAACAGTTACAAATTTGATAATTAAAGTATATTAGCAAATTTTAACTCTACAAATTTGTTTCATCTTCTGCATCTGATTGTAACGCGAGAACTTGCAGTACATAAAAGTATCAAGCTAATAGTGCAGTATCATGTTATTTTATCAAAGTTACATGCACTTCGGAAAGATATAATCGATAACGTAGATTTCACTAACGAGATTACCGAACCATATTTAACAGCTAAATCACGAAAAATATTAGCTGGAACAAATATTTCCTCAGTCGCCGATGAAATGCATCAAGAAATAAATAAAAAATTGGAGGAATTTACTGCATCAGGATCAGGTTGGAAATTTGAAAGGATAAAAGAAGTTTTATTTCACACAGTGAAATACAACCTACTTCGCGGTAGTTCTTACGTTGATCTCCCTCAAAAAAGTAAAAACAAAAAATGTTGCATAAACGTAGAGAACTTTGATAACAAATGTTTCCAGTGGGCTATTCTTTCTGCGATGTTTCCAGCAGACAAAAAATGCTGATCGCGTTGACATGTATTTTAGTTACGTATCAAAATTAAATTTTAATTGCATTGACTTTCTAGTTGCAGAAAATCAAATACCAAAGTTTGAAAAACAAAATAATAGTTCAGTTAATATATTTGGTCTTGACGAGCGTAAAAACGTTTATCCAAGGTATACTTCAGAAAAATCTTCGCAACCGACAATAAACTTGCTGTTTTATAAGAATCATTACGTTTGGATAAAAAAGCTTTAACGACCTAGTTGGCAGACAATATAATAAAGATAAAAACAAGAAATATTTCTGCTACCGATATTTACAAGGTTTTTCTAAAGATGAAAAACTGCAAGAGCATCTCAAATACTGTGTTAATGTTCAAAGAATAACAATGCCAGGAGAAAAAGAAAAAGTTTTAAAATTTAAAAATTACAATCATAAATTAAATATTCCGTTTGTTATTTACACTGACTTCGAGTGTCAACTTGTCCCTGTGGCAGGCGCAGAATATGATCCAAATAAATCAAGCACCAGAAAAATACAACATGTTCCCTGTGGAGCAGCTTATAAAGTAGTTTGTTGCGCTAATGATAATTTTTCAAGTCCAATACAACTGTACATCCTGCCGTGTGGTTACTAAAAAATTTAATAGACCATGTTAATAAAATTTTCAACAGATTATCTAAAACAATTGCAACAAAAATTAACACCCAAACAACAACTTGATTTCGACAAAGCAGTTTATTGTCATATCTGTGAGAAACCTATGTCAGGCGATAAAGTGCGCGATCACTGTCATCTAACCGGCCAATATCGTGGAGCAGCACATAATAATTGTAATTTGAAATTTCATGCGTCAGATTTTATTCCTGTCGTTTTACATAATTTCCGTGGTTATGATAGTCATATTATTGTCGAAGCATTTGGCGATGAGGAAATTAAATCTAAACTAAAATTAAATAATGTAATAAAATGTTTTCCGAACAATTTTGAAAAATATATGTCAGTTACGCTCGGCAAATTACGTTTCATCGACAGTCTGCAATTTATGGCAGCACCATTGAATGAGCTTGTAAAAAGCTGCAGCAGCTTCAATAATTTAAAAAGTTGCTTTGGTGAAGACTACGTCGTTCTGATTAAAAAAAAGTGTCTTTCGGTATGAGTATCTCGACGACTGGAGCAGATTTGATGAAACTTCTCTTCCTGACAAAGATAAATTTTACTCGCAGCTAAAAAATGAAAATATTACAGATGACGATTACAAATACGCACAAAAAATTTGGAATAAATTTGGTTGTAAGATACTTGGTGATTATCATGATTTATACTTGAAAACAGATGTTTTATTACTAGCAGATATTTTCGAGAGTTTTCGTAAAGTTAGTTATAATAATTATAGATTAGATCCGTGTTGGTATTATTCTGCGCCAGGATTGTCATGGGATGTTCTGTTAAAAACAAGCAGGATAGAATTGGATCTCTTAACCGATGTTGATATGTTTAATTTTATTGAAAAAGGAATTCGCGGCGGAATTAGCGTTATAACAAAAAAATATGCGGTAGCTAATAATAAGTACTTAAAAAATTACGATAAAAATTTACCGTCAAATTATATTATTTATCTTAACGATCATAATTTGTATGGTTATGCTATGTCAGAACCAATGCCGTATTGTGGATTTCATTTGATAACTCCAGATCAATTTCTTAAAGAAACTAAGAAAAATCTCCAAGAAAATGTCAGTTATTTTGTTGAAGTTGATCTCGATTATCCTTGTTCGTTACATGATCTACATAACGACTATCCGTTTTGTGCAGGGTCAATGATGATCGATTATAGTTTATTATCGCCCTAGCAACAGGTAATGACAACAGCAAAAAATTCGATCGTTAAGTTCCAAATTTGTTAAATTAAAGAAATTACGTGATACATTACAAAAATTTAAAACAAGCAGTAGATGCTGGACTAATTCTTAGAAAAGTTCATCGCGTGTTAAAATTTAAGCAATCACGATGGATGTCAATACCAAACGTCGTGCTATTGCTAAGACTGACTTTGAGAAAAACTTGTTCAAGTTGATGAATAATTCTGTGTTTGGTAGGACTATGGAAAATATCAGAAAGCATGTCAATATTGAAATTGTAAATGATTTAAATCGCAGAAATAAATTAGTTAACGATGACAGTTTTGTCAGTATGAAAATATTTAATGAAAATCTCGCTGCAATACAGCGACGAAAGACAAATTTAAAGTTAAATAAACCGATTTATGTTGATGCAGCTGTACTTAATATATCAAAATGGCTAATGTTCGATTTTCACTATAATTTTACCAAAAAGCAGTGGCCAGATTCGGAGTTGCTATTTACTCGTACGGATTCACTTGTTTATAACATAAAATATGAGGATGTTTATCAAGATATTTATAACAATAACAATTTGTTTGATTTATCAGATTATCCAAAAAGTAGTGGATTTCATGATGATACAAATAAAAAAGCCATCGGCAAGATGAAAGATGAATTTATGTTTGCGCCAGTGAAGGAATTTGTTGGACTAAGAAGTAAAATGTATGCTGTAATTTTAGATGACAATAACTTGACAAAAAAAGAAAAAAGGTATTCCTCGCGGATATGTAAAAAGTGTATGAAATCTGATGATTTTAAAGCAGCGCTAAACACCTGCACTAATTTTATTAAAACAAATGTTATCAGAACAAATCATCACAAACTTGAAACAGATACAATTATAAACGTGGACTAAGTAATTTTGATGATAAGAGATTGCGAGGACGGAATTAATACGTTAGCTATTGGACACTACGCAATTTTCTCTAAACTTTAGAAATAATGTTCGAAAATTTAACATTAGCCGATGGAGTTAGTAGCAAAATTAAAAAATTAATGGTTAATGACCAGCAATTATCAGTTGAATTTAATGATGAAATTTCAGGTATTTGTTTTAGTAAATTTGATAGAATGAAACTCTCGCTTATTAAATGAGATTACATTAAATATTTTGGTTATCTTGAAAATTTGAGAGATGAGCTTATGCTGAAATACGATAATCTTCATGATCCGATCAGTCAAGAAAAATACACAAAAATAAATATTGATCTGAATCCGGTCGAAGGTTTTTGCAAAAGGTCCTAAGTATATTCTCACCAGGGTAGCAATGAGAGAGTTATTTGAATGTCATGGAAAAGTAAGCGGAAAAATTAAATTTTATTTGTATAAAATTGATAATGAATTTTCTCTAAACTTTAGAAATAATGTTCGAAAATTTAACATTAGCCGATGGAGTTAGTAGCAAAATTAAAAAATTAATGGTTAATGACCAGCAATTATCAGTTGAATTTAATGATGAAATTTCAGGTATTTGTTTTAGTAAATTTGATAGAATGAAACTCTCGCTTATTAAATGAGATTACATTAAATATTTTGGTTATCTTGAAAATTTGAGAGATGAGCTTATGCTGAAATACGATAATCTTCATGATCCGATCAGTCAAGAAAAATACACAAAAATAAATATTGATCTGAATCCGGTCGAAGGTTTTTGCAAAAGGTCCTAAGTATATTCTCACCAGGGTAGCAATGAGAGAGTTATTTGAATGTCATGGAAAAGTAAGCGGAAAAATTAAATTTTATTTGTATAAAATTGATAATGAATTATTTCTGTTAGCTACTGTTGATATTTTAAATAATAGGTGATGAAATTCTTTCAAAGGAGATAACTGTCTGTCTTCCTTGTATTGTAAAGGGAGATAACTGGTAGAGTAATTAAGCAGATATATTGCTTAACATTATGTGACCGTCGCGATTTGTGTGCGTGTATATGTGCGTGGATCAGCATAATTTGTAATAGAAAATAATATTTTACGCCTTTTAACTGATACATTTGATGTGCATTATTTTGCGTTAATTTCGGTAGGTTATATAGCCGTGCAAATTCCAGGTAAGTTATTGACTTCCATCTATACAGTGTACACTGCGACAGCTGTTCA